>CM035778.1:7663037-7841320 GCA_020466155.1 Pachypeltis micranthus
GCACTCGAGTCAATATTTCCGGCGTGAGACCAGATTAACACTCTCAGGTGGTCAGGCCTCCGTCCATCGGCTCTCCACTGGGAGAATGGCGAACGACCAAATACCTGCCGCACCCCCGCAGGTTTGGGTTCGGTGGATGCAGAGCAAGTCTCTTACTGAAACAAACCTGTCGCTCTTCTAACAACCGTCACTGTTGTAGAAATTTAATCTCTCCACGATATGCAAGCTGGGGAATCTTTCAGGGAAAATATGCTGCGCGTTCGAAACAACCATTTCATGAAAGGGAACTGGCTCGTCCAGTGGTGTCCTACGACATTCTTGATGGTGGAAAAAATAGTATTCACATCTGCATCTTAATCTCATTCAGCACTGGTAGTTTACTCTCCAAAGCCTTGCTTGGTTTTAACGTATGACAGAAATATGTCCATAACTTACTATGGTGATTATAATGATCAAGACATTTTATTCTATTTCATTTAATTTTTACTTTCCTTGCTCTACGAAGTAGCAAGGAAAGTTATGTAATCGGCTGAAAAAATTTTTTTTGAGTTTTCTTCAGATCTTTACGTTTCAGACCCTCCTGAGTCCGAAAAACACTATTTGGGAAAATGGTCTGTGTGTCTTTATGTCTGTGTGACTGTGTGTGTGTGTGTATGTGAACGATTTTTAGAGAAAACCACCGTACCAAATCACCTCAAACTTCATATCCCGCCCGCAGGTCACCATGGGACGCCAAAATAAGGGTATATATATATAATCTTCTGACTGTACTCCCCGTGATGGGGTGTGCACCGCGGCCATATGACCTATTGTGCCAGTCCTAGTGTCTTACAGGTCTATGCCTAGCTTTCTATGGAAAGCCAGGTAGTTCCTGAAGGAGTCCTCGTTGGTATCCATCCTGGGAGAAGTGGTGCCAAAGACCAAAAATCGCTCCCTCTCAAGTCTCCGGCACTGGGCCAGAACATGGTAGGGAGTTTCTTCATCCGTGCCACACCACCTGCATAGAGGGGTTTCGGCTATACCCATAACATACATGTGTTTGTTCATTCTGCAGTGTCCTGTTATGATACCAACAACCTGCCTTAAGTCCTTCCTCTCCATCCTCAGGAGGGTGTCTCTTGTCTCACCTGTTTGCTCTGAGACAAATCGTTTGGAGTGTCTTACTCCTGCAGCATTCCAGATTGTCTGATGCAGTCTTCTGGCATGTTCTTTCACAGTCCTCTTGACTAGTGACAGAGAAATCCCGCAATGGGGCGGTGGCCCAATAGGTACTGTGGACGAACCACGTCTGGCCAGATGGTCCGCCCTCTCATTCCCAATGATCCCACTATGTCCTGGAATCCAATACACATTAACTCTATTTGCACTTGCTAGGGAGTTAAGCCACATCCTGCACTCTCGCACCGAAATGGTGTGATGCGCATTGGAGTCCACCGCCACAATCCCTTGGATATCATTGTCCTGGACTGTATCGACTATCTTCCCTAATCCTGTGGTTGGGACGTCGTCTTCATAGGGGAGATAGACCGAGGCTACCACTACATCCCTATTTTCATGAGTTAACCTGACCGCTGCAGAGTCCCCGGAAAACAGCGACCACAGCGGAAGGAACTTAATACTAGCCTTAATGAGTATGCAAGCCCTGGGGCGCCTGCTGTTATGGTACAATACCTTACAGCCCGGCACCCCAAGACCCGCCACCCTGCTCTTAACTATCCAAGGTTCTTGAATCAATGCAATGTCAATATTTTGACTCACCATGTATTGCTGCAGCGCCCATGATGCACCCCTGCAGTGGTGCAGATTGACCTGAAGCAGCCTAAGCATGCCTCAGGTCCTCTTCTTTCGGGGTGTCCCCGCCTGCGTCTGCCGTTCTCTTCTTTCGGGGCAAGCAGGGGGACCGCCGCGACCCCCCAGGCACATCAGGGGCCCCAGAACCTGGGGCCGCTAACTGGTGGGCCAATGCGGCCATCCTACCAGCTGCAGCACCTCCAGGCACCGAGACCCCCGACCCACCCGGGGCACAGACGCCCCCCACCGCCCCCGCAGCATCGTCCGGCGGCTCCTCAACATCCATCCCGGCGTCCGGGTTGGCCTCCTTGCTGAGGGTTCTGACATTCACACTGCTGAAGCCATGGTAGAGACAGAACCCCTCCCTCTCCATCAGCGTGTGTTGAGACTCGGGGATGGAGGCCACTAAATAAAGCCCTTTCCTTGTTTGCTGCCCAGAACCTTCCAGCGCTCAACTTTGAGGCCGGGTTCTGAGCACCAATATTTCCCAAGCAGTCTTGGATGTCGTTCACCGGGTTTGGGATGAACGCACCAATCCGCTTGAAGCCCTCCAGATGGCTAGGGTCACAGGTCCTCAGCCGACCACCCTCCCATGAGGGGCATCGCGGGGGGCTTTGTATGAGCCAGTCTTTGACAGCTCATCCTTGCAGCTCACGACTAGCCCACCATTCCGCAGGAGTGCCCATCGAAGCGGACCGCTAGCTCCTCCGGGTTGAGGCCACGCAGTTCCACCATAAGGTGGAGCATGATTTTGTTGGCAGTGTCCTGTGTCAGGAGACTGGTGGGGTAGTCTTCATAGACCACCGCCACCTTAATGGTGCTCACCGCCCGACTGTAAAGGGGTCCTACCCTCCTTTTTTTCTCCTCATTGCGAGGGGAGGGAGTCCCTTTCTGGTCCCGGGGACGCTTTGTCCTTGCTTCCCCGCTGAAAGGTGCGGGAGTTCCACCCCCTTCTCTCCTAACAGGTGCAGGAGTTCTACCCCCTTCTCTCCTAATAGGAGCAGGGGTGGAACTCTTTCGCTTCCTCCTTTTGAGGAACTTCCGTCTCTGCTGGTGTGTCATGGCATCCCAGGCCTCGTCCGGAAGTCTCTCAACTGATGAGCCTGGCAGGGGTTTAGGTTTGGGTGTAGATTCCACCTCAACCCCCCCGCTAGAGCCCTCTTCCTTTTCCAGTGCAGCCATTGAGTCAATGACTGACTGGATATCATCGGATTTCTCCGCTGTTGAGGCGTCCTCAATATTTATTAATTTTTTATTATTAGAATTGGTCTCCATTTTTTGGTCCCACGAGTACGGGGGAGCTAAAAAGTCACCACAGGCAGAGCCCCCTATGCCTGTGGAAGGCTACAATACAATGGGGTGTCGCCTGGTGCCCCAAGTGGGTCGTTAGCGATACACATGTTTAAACACCCTGTACCATTCAGCCTTGGCACGAGCTCCCTACACCTTGGCTTGGGTGTTCCAATCCCTGTTAGCCTACTCAGTCGTAAGTGAGCGTTTCCCGGGGGACACTGCGTGGAAGTCAGGATTGGTTCGTCCCCCAAAAAAAAAAAAAAAATTAGGGTATGAACAAAATCCACCGAAATTTAACTATAGTTATCATAGTGATCAAAACACCAAATATTTTTTTTTCTCAAAAACGGCTCTAACTATTTTGATTAAATTTTTTATATTGATAGCTCTCAATAAGGCAACTATACCATAAAATTCCCATTTGTGGGAAAATGACGAGAGCAGCACAATAAATTACCAAAACTTTCGACGAAATCGATTTTAGCGCGTTTTTTTAGAGAAAACCACCGTACCAAATCAGCTGAAACTTGAGGTCTAGCCTACAGGTTACCATGGGACGCAAAAATAAGGGTATGGGCAAAATCCCCCTAATTTAACTATAGTTATCATAGTGATCAAAACACCAAATTTTGTTTCTCAAAAATGGCTCTAACGATTTTGATTAAATTTTTTATATTGATAGCTCTCAATAAGGCAATGATACGATAAAATTCCCATTTGTGGGAAAATGACGAGAGCAGCACAATAAATTATCAAAATTTTCGACCAAAAGCGTTTTTAGCGCAGTTTTTTCCTCATAAACTCCGCTGGAATGTTAGTAGAATGCTAAAAAAAATTGGTATTGTAGTCCAATCCAATACCTTAAAGGTGTGTGTTTAAAAACGCTCATGATACATGGGGCGCACTCCAGAAATTCCTTAATTTCAACTACGCCCGTTTCGCTTACTACTAGTTCTAACAGTTATTACCCAATAACTTCACAAAAGTGATTACTATCCACTTCAAAAAATTCGTGTTTACAGCCTCATTAATTATCTGTGTACCGATTGCTCAATATGGGTCCTGCAATGTGTACGAGAAGCACAATAAAATCTGGAACTGTAAGCGCTACCGCTTTCTGCTGCCGTAAAGCGTTGTTTGACCAAGTTCAAATTAACTGAGTGATAAATGAATCGATTAAATCGAATTGGCCGTGTACAAAGTGAATTGACGTAGAGCTATTGAAAGTTGTGTGTTGCAACGCACCAGATATTTTGAGTGGACTCTAGCCCATCCCCCTGGTCACGCGAGTCACCTCATCTCCTGCGACCTTCCCACTCAGCAAAGTACAAGTTTTGTAGCCCTCTGCACAATGTCTTGTGTCCAGAAGAGTTAGGACAGCGCCCTTACATGTAGTGCCAGCACGAGCATCTTAGGTATTCCAGCGCATTCATCATTGAGTGAGTCCTAGCTGACATGCTGTTCTGAACCAGTGGGGTGGTGGTTGCACCTAGGCCTCTTTTGTGGCTCATAACAACCCATCAGCACCTGGGTGTGCTCATCCTACCTTTTTCCTTTTACTGCTAGAACGTTTGCGCCTTAGCAGTGGCACGACTGTGAACAGCAGGCTTCGCTGCCATCCTGGCTTCAGTCGTTGGGTGAGAGAGAGAGGCAGCTTAAGAGCGGAGTTGATGAATAAAAGCGAACTCGGTGAGCGTGAATGAGGGCTGTATTGAGCTTTAACGGAATAGCAATACGAGGTTGCGTTTAGCAAGAGAGCTCTGAATGCGAGTGACCTGGTTCGGCGTGAGAAACTAGAGGGGAGATGGAGTGATTAGAGCTGTGACTGGTCCCAGAGTTGGTAGAGGGATGTCTATAGTGAGCACTGAGTAGAGCTGAGTGTGTTGGAGTCCGAGGTAAATCGAAGGTAGTAAAGGATATTTTGGAAAGTCTGTTGTTCGGAAGTTAAACCGAACTTAATCCCTTTGTCTGGAGGAGAAGCCGATTGAACGGGCAGTTTTGCTAACAGTCCGAAATAGTTGGATTGATCGCACCTGGGAAATACCCAAGCTCAAGATCCCAACTACTTCAGCCTGTGCCAAACAGTCATACCTCATGGCATGTCCAGGCTGCACCTCTTGGCTGTGCGAGGTTTCTGGTTTGCTGAGGCGGACCACTCCCACCATTCCCACTTATTCATTTATTTATTTTGGGTTTTCCTGCAGCAGGTGTGGAGAACTTGGGAAAGTCTGTCAGGCTAGGTACTCTTCCTTCCCAACACGGCCTGATCCCAGTGGGTTATTGGGATTCTTGCTCATCCCTATGCTGCGCACATAATAAATAAACGAAACACATCATGCAGATATTGTTGACGCCAACGGATATCGCCAGAGCTGTTAACTGTTTGGCGACCCCAACTGAGCTCTGCAAGGTCTCGAATCCCCAACAACGTGCAACTCGCACAAACTCGTTGGCCACATCCCCACAGCCCCAGTCTCATTGCCGGATTTCATTGCGCCTACGATCGGCAACGTGAGCTGTTCCTCCATCGTTTTCATTCCTTTTAATTCACGGTCTCTGGATCCGAGGCTTCTCAGGATAGCCAAAACTACTGACATTTTGGACAAGGAAAACCTGAAAGCGTGGAGAAGACAAACCAGATCTCCCTCCGCTTCAGCTTGGTCAGAATATTCAGTCTTTATTTTCTTTAGTTCCTGAATAATTTCACTAAACCCGTATTCGACATTTAACGAGAGCATTATTCCTTTTTTCTTTACGTTTATCTGTACAGAGCTCTTAGCTACATTTTATTTAGTGTCCATGATACCACTACGCATTTGTAACAATACAGACCACTTTTACCTTTAATTTTGCAGTTCTTTTTTTCTCTGATCTTTCCTCACATTTTTTCAGGTTCAGTTTTCTTTCTCTTTCCTTTTTTTAAAACAGGCGTCAGATTGAGCGTAGCCCAGATACCGGCTACACAATTTACGCCACAGATACACAAAGCACGTACAGTCACTCCAAATAACTTACATTCGCGCCCTATAAATTACATTCCCTCCCACTGTACCTATATCACAGTAATGCCCATCCTATTACCTAAACTGAACTAACCCTACTTGCCTCCAACAACTGACCAATCCAATTCTAACTATGCTCTGCCCCCGCAGCCTTGGTTTTTGTTTCAACTTTTCGTTCCAAGTGGCAGGAACTCCTCAATCTTTAAACTTGCTTTTGTTTATCTCACGTACTCGACAGGTTTGATTTGGTTTAGCGGTTTTCTATCACAATCTAATAACACACGCACAGACCGTTCTCCTAATGGTAAAGATTTGAAGACAATTACATTTCCTTAATACTTCGTAGGGGCTGAAGGAAGTAAAAAGCGTTGTGGAGGTTTCATGGTTGCAACCTTTTGTTCCCCGACAAGTTACCTCCAGAGGCTGACGAAGCTGTTTCGCATTGTTGGCTCACATCAGCGACGTTCTCATGAGACAGTACAATTAGCGTCTTACTCGCCAAGAACTCCCTAATGATTCCGTCGAGTTCCATCCGCATCGCGATTTTAGGGCCGTTAAGGAGAGAATCAAGAACTCGAGGCGGTAAAGAAAAGAGATGGAAAGAAGAACGTGAGGCTGGCGGGAGTCGTAAAAAAAAAAAAATGTTATGTCATCATTACGCTCCTAAAAGGCGAAGTGAGAGAAAGATATTCTAAATAGGAGCGCGGTGCCGTGCAATATCCCTTTTTAAAGGGGATTGGAGAAAAACTTGACGAGAAACAGACGGAGGACGGACTGTTGGCGGCTCCAGCGACGAGACGGGATTCCTCCGCTTCCAACGCCAGGAAAAGAAAACTGAAGAATCCAACGAATTCGCGCGTCTTGTCCTTTCGCCTTGTTGACAAGCCGACCGTTCCCAATAAGGACAAGCGACAATACCGCTGCGCTCTGCCCCTCGCTCCAACACTCAACACTTCAGGCTCAACACCAAACGCGACTTGGGGCTCTCGCTTCCTGATTTGTAGGCTTGGAACGGATTTCACGGAAAAAGCCTTCGTTTTCCGAGAGGAGAGTTGAACTCGTTCGCGCGGGCGATGGTATGGTAACGCCTTTTGCGATCACCTTCAAATGAAAAAGCGGCAACTCTTGAAATGAGCTGTGATTGAAGTGCCATGTTTCTTTTCTCCACAGCGGAAATGTCTCTCATTTTTTCATTGCGATTTCGAGCGTTTTATCAATTCTACATATTGAAGAGTGGAGATTCAGCTTGCTACGTCTTTGAATGTTTGCTACACTCATATGCCTCCTTCGTCGACCACAGGTTAAGGTCAGAGTAGAAAGATGTGGGTCTCTGGTTTGTTAAATCAGCTTTTGACTGGATTGCCTCGTCCGTGGAGAAACCAAATCGTATATTTACGTATTTGCAAATTGAAAAGTGCACGAATTACCATTACAACGGAAGCTGGACTTTGCAAAATGTGTGTGGAGTTGATCAGGCATATCAATATGGGACTGTGGCTGAGGATGGTCCTGTGGATGTGCAGAGTGAGCAGTCCCATGGACCAGGGCAGAAAAGGAGACTGTGCAACTGCAGCTCAAGGCCTGCTTGGGTGTGACGGGTTGCTTGGAGACAGCCCCCACAACTGTGCTAGAGGTCCTACTGGAGATACACCCGGAGATAACTGCCTCCTTATAGACGGAACTGGGTATTCATGAACTAAATCTTGTCAGGCAAGGTGAAAGCTCCCCCTCCACTTAATATTGGACTAGGTGCGTGTGGAGAGGCCTGATCCGCATGTCAGGGACTCAGTATCGGTTGAAGTGTAACTTCCCTTCAGTGTAACTTCCCTTTCCCTTCATGAAAGACCCAAACGGGAACAGAGCAGTCCCACTCTTGTGGATGGGTACCATGGTATATTTGACAGACCTCAGTGAGAGGTGACCTGGCAGGTGTTGGAGTTTATGGACACGGCGGACATCAGAAATTTTTATGGTGGATTCGCGTCAAGTAACTAAGACGTAATACCCGACTCTGCCGCAATAGTTTTGTGTACCTCGACTTGTAGACAAAATCCAAATTTGATGAAATTGGATCAAAAATTGACTTATGGAGTTTAAACTTGAAATTTATGTTACAAATAGGTGAAGTGAGGTACTTTAATAATTACCGTGTTTGCTTTCCTCATTTTGATGACTCTTCCGAGCAGAGATCCTCCAAATTCGGCTCAAAAACTGACGTAAATGTGTTCCACATCCATCAGCTTTACTATGAAATGTTTTCCATAATGCTCTGACGTGGCTGTGACTGTGGGGTCGGTGGATGATAATAGAGAACCAGGAAAGGTGCGAAGGAGATGAGTGTTAGAGAAGGGAGAAAAGGTGCTGGGAGACTAGGAAAGACGTAGATGTACAAAGAAGAAGGATATGATATGCGTATATAAGCGTGAATAAGAGGGGCTCTGAAGGCGTGAAACTGGTTGTACGGGTGAATTGGTGAATTAGACGTCGATGAAAGGTGAAACAAGTGTCTGTTGGGAGAATTATTTGCGAGAATTCGTCGGTGAATGAGCTTGGAAGGAGCTGTCTATTGTAGAGAGGAATCTAAAATTGAGGGGCGGGAAAAGATAGGTGGCAAAGTCCAGGACAGGGGAAATTCTTTTTCACTGGAAATAAATGAGGAGGTGGACTTTCCATCGGTAACAAAAGGGCTTGAGAACGAAGGTGTTTGGAGAAACAATGACTTTCCGCAGGTCCAGGGACCCATCTAATTCGGCTTGTGCCAAACATGCATATTGTAACTATCAACTGTCAAATTAAGACTATTTTGTTGAGCTGCCATTTTCTTTGTTCATACTTCACACAGAGAGCAGAGAACCGGCTTTTGGTTTATTATTCATTCTGAATAATAACCCTATGTTTTCGGGCTGGAAAAATTTTTTACAACCCCCCTCAAATTTTGATACTTTACATTTCAAGACATGGGGATTCCAAATCTGCAATGTCCGTCAGCCGTCCAGGCCGTTTTGTGCCTTTAACGTGGTCTAAACAATCCGTTCTTTCGCACAAAAATCCCATTTGGTATCTAGTTGTGCCCGCCATCTCGGCAATCCAATCGGACGAAGCCCATGGTTGTTATGGACAAAAATCTTTTAAAAAATTCACAAAACGCAGTATAATCGCAAATACGCCGTGTTTTGTATCGTATTCAAGGTATTTTTACATCCTGGGTCGAATGGAATGAGTATCAGACGTGTACAACTGCGTATAAGGAAATTACAGTAATTATAGTGAGCCAATGTCAACTAATTGAAAGAACTCGCGGGAACTACAGCGGAAGTCAACGTTTCGTCGTTTGTACTCCCTCCCTCCCTCCTGTCTCATCAAAACCACCCGCTCGCTCGACTCGCTACGTCGTGCCAATTGCCGAGGGTTCCCTTGATTCGAGGTTCCCCGTCTCAATTTCCCTGACTCTTTTTGCCCGACGGGGTGGAGGAAGGATAGGGCCACTTCCTCCGCACACTACATCGGATCATAAATGCCTACAGACGCTTACGGGCGCCGGGTGAATACTTAGTTTCTGTAGTTCCATTGTAGTCAGGTCATGTTTTGTATGGTTTACTAGTATTTTTCGATGCTGAATCGAATGGAATGGGTCTCGGACCTAGTAATACTAGGTCAAGCTGTTCATGAGAATAATAAACCGTTGTGTAATAATTTGCAGGGTTTCTATCAAACATAGAGGGAACTATCATAAGCAAGGACTACTAGGGATCACCTACGCAATTATCCCACATCGCAAATGCGCATATTATATTTTTCGTTGTATGTCGCAGTATAAATTTTAGAATATTTCATGTTGTATCTCAAAACATTCGTATTTCGAGGTACCGCTTTTCACTGTGATCACCATTATATCAGTGTAAATTTGAATTGTGTTCTATTATTGTGGCTGAGTCGAATGGTTTTCGTGGGAACCTGCAATTGGCATTGCACGAGTCTTGGTTGAGCGTGCTCTACACTCTCGTAGTCTTACGAGATTCAGATCCTTCTTGACGACGTCGTTAACTGCTACTTGAGGGCCTTCCTGATGGTAAATGAAATTGAAAGAAAAGGCGGCATCCCGTTAATTGTGAGCTCTTTCAAGAATTCTTTTCACTTCCCCAAGTCAGCAAGAAAAGATCGCCTTTCTCTCCCTTCCCTCATTTCCAATGCCGATAAAAACCGTCGCGGCTGAGTGGCTGATTGAGTCACTAGCTCCCTGCAGGAATGTCGCTCTTCTTGCTCCGCGCTATTCGCTCCTTTGTCTTTCCTCTTCATTCCTTTCTTCCCCTCCAATCTCCCCTTTTAGAGTTTTATACATCTGAGCGGATTGAAGAACGTCTTCATAGCCGCGGCCGCGACCGCTTCGGTTTTTGCTCGGGTTTCAACCGATCGGGGAAGGCCTCAGGAGCCGCGTCCGAAGGAGTCACCTTTTCCTTCGGCGAAACTCGTCCGAATCACGTCCTGTTCTCGAGTGTCGTCGGCTTTCCCGTTTCGATTTACATGAAGAAGTGTGCACGAAGGATAAAAAGACCAGATATTTACGCTTTGAGGCCTACTGAGTCCGAAAAACCTAATTTCGGCTCGTGGTTGCTCTTTCTCTTTGAAACTTGCCAAGTAAATAGTTAGATCAGGTACGAAACCAGATTAAGAACTCCTCACAGATGGGACGGGATTCCCCAGGGGTCATACCTTCGCACGGTAACACACAGGTTCTCCACCGGGAGACTGGCAAAATGACCAAACCAGCCGTTCCTTCGCATGTCTGAGTTCGGTGGATGCTGAGCGAGTGGCTAGCCTCTCACGTTAGCGAAACCACAACCTCCGTTACAGTTGAGGGTTCAGGAACAGTCATTTGATAAGGAAATAGACCTGTGTGTCTGTAGTTCGATTTGAGGGAGGAGAACGGCTGAAATTGAGCTGGGAACGTTCGTCCCATTCTAACGGGTTTCCAAGCATGACCAAAGGATATAGCAATAAAACCGTCAACATAATCTTGATAGTCAAGCGTTTGGTATGGCGCTGAAGAACGACTGCACAACGTCAAAACTCCCGAGGGAGTACAGGATGCAGCTCAACTCTGTCTACTCGATTCCTGGACAAGAAGAGCTCAGTGGAAAAGACGGTGAACCACCCGGTTGGACTCGGTTCGTCTACTATACCTACCTAGGCGGCTTTTCCAGTCATGTCAAGTGGGCAGTGAGACAATATGCCAGGAGAATGCATCAAACTGTGCTGAGGGAGTGAGGCACTCTGAACGCTTTGTCTCAACACCAACACGCGGGATGTTAGGGGAATATGCGACATCCCTAGGTGTCTTTAGTGCGATGTGGATAAGAAGAGACTTGAAAAGGGGTGATTTTCGGTCTTTAGTACGACATCCCCAAAGGTAATCTTCGAAGAAGATTCTTGCAGGAAATACCTGTGTTGGGTGCACGAAGTAGACAGACGAATTGAACGAAATATACGAATGTATTGATACCACGATAGAGCTTTGATCGCATGGTCACGTAGTTAGACGATAGTTCTGTGAATATAGGATTGTCTTGATACACTTGCTTAACACCATAGAGCTTTGATTACACAGTCACTCGATTCTCTGAATACGTGACCTGGTGGCGATAGTCAGCACAATAGTTGATAGATCAGTGTCAATCGCGATACCTGAGAGATGACTGTGAGAACTGGGAGACGAGTGTCAATCGCGAGAGCTGATAGATGTCTGAGTGTTGTGGAGAGGAATGTAAATTGTGGGGTGGGAAAAGGATATTTTAGGAACTCCAGAAAGGGGGAAAAACGTTGTCACTTGGAAATAGCGGACTCTCTTTACGGGGCTAGCCGTGGTTCTATGAGACATTAGGACTGGTACAAGAGGACTTCGGGACGCAGTGCTCATCTCAAATAAAGGACAGCAAGCGTTACACATATAAAATTAAAAGCCGTAGCCTGTCAACAAATTAAAACAGCTTTAAATTTTTTTCTAACGGTTTTAGTTAAATTCTGTGAGTGAACAGTTTCAAATAACCGAACTGTAACAAGAAATTGTCATCATGCGGCAAAATGACGGGAGCGACACAAGCAGAGCAGTTTTTCAATTACAAATCCTGCGCAGACGACGTTCTGACGAAAATCAGGGTGGTTATTCGATAAAACAATGAAATACCTGTTCGGCGACAGTCAAATAACGTTGGTAAGGCAATTACTAGCAATTCTGGAAGTCACACCACCGCCGTTTTTTGTACTAGCGTTTTTCGCAGTATTTGCTCATTAATTCCTGAAAAGTTAACCCAAACCTAATCAGAAAAATCATTTCGGCAGACTTCGGAGTGGCCACAATAAACTCAATTAGAAACACGCGTGATGATTTTTTTCAGCGTTCTGTATTCTAGTTTACGGTATTCACGTGTCGAATATTCTAATTTCTTTTTTATTGTTTCAGGTAAGCGATGTTCATAGATAGTGCCTCAAAAGGAAGCAGTGAGTACTCCCTCCCGACTGTGTTCATTGTTTGTGTTCAAGTTCGAATTTTGATAGGATGTTGACGTTGTGTGGTTAGTCCGCCGGTATGTGTGTTACACATTTGTCGTAGATGAGCTTGAGTCAATTCACACTGTAAACGTATTGTGTTGAAGTGTTGAGAATGATACATATCTTCTAACGCCAGCACTGTACTACGCTATACTTTAACCGACTACGCTCGCTAAATGGGATCCTTCGACTTGCTTGGGAATTGCAATTGCAGAATGCGCAAAAAACTCACAATAATTGAATTGCGAAGTTCAGAACACCTTTTTACCTGCAATTCAAGTGTATAAGAATTGTTCCTGGGTCATTACACAACAATAAACCTCTTCCTTGAGTAATCATGATGTATTAGAGGGAAAGGTCCGCTGGGTTCGGTATTCTGTACCAAATACAATGAACTGACGGATTGTGTAGGCCGCTGGCAGCCATTTTTCCGCCATTGCTTCATCTTCTGACTTCATCTTTTGCGTCGGAGTTCCGGCAGACGTTCTGAGGAGCAGAGCGCTTGATCTCATTCCATTCCATTGTCACTGCAGCTTCCGATCATGCTCGTAACCCAAGTACTTAATAACCCCATTTAATACAATTTTGGAATACTTGGTGACCTAAACTCAATCAACATGAAATGAAAAACTCCTAGAAATGAAATAATAGCTCCAACTTGGAGCTTTAAACACAGTAAACTGGGGCGGGCATTAAACAATCACCCGTTCATTGGACAGTTTGAATTCGGGAGAATAAACTCAATAAACACCACTGACTAAGACTTTGAAACTATGAGTGAGTTGGCAAATTGGAGCAGGTAGCTCATGTCATTGTGTTTGTAACTGCCAGAGGTGGGCTTCAACCTTTGAACAAAACTATATTTTGAGAAATGAATATTATTAATATAAAAAAGACTATAGTTCTCTTCAAGGTAATTAAAATAAACTAAAAGACTGAAACTTCTTGGAGGCAGTTTACAGTAATGGAACAAAACGGTCTCTGACTGGTTTGCTGCGGAACTTCATACTGCACAAACGTTGTTTCTCAGTACTTGTATTGGCCACTTTTTTGGTAATGTCGACGGAAGCCGAATTCTTGATAAGACTTTGTTTCCTTTGGATGCTGATGACCGTAAGAACCAAACACGAAGACAAAAGAAAGTCCGGTGGGTACTACTGACCACTGGTGAGTAAAAAAGGAGATGGTGAAGGAGAGTGAGAATGATGGCTGGAGATAGACGACGAGAAACGGTGGAGGCGGTTCAGGTGGTAGTCTCTACCTGGCAGTCCAAACTTCTCGGGTCTCTTTGCAGACGACCTCGTCTGCAAAGTTTGGGATTTGCAATCTGACGTAGTGGCCCAACGATAGCAGACATTCTTCGATTGGCTCACCCAGTGGTGTAATCGCTGGAAACTTAAAAACAACCCGACGAAGACATGACCTTTACCGATATGGGGGTGTGCGGAGGCAGTACGGAGGCAGTACCGGCCTCACGGCCTTGACCTGCCTCCGCCCCATCGGGCAAAACAAGAAGGAAATGGGACAGGAACTACTTCCAGCGACCCCTCGACCAGTGCGATATCTGCAAGATCCCATAAATGGGTACTAGGGATCGGCGGGTTACCCGCCTTTATCCTAGATGCCTGCAGAGCATCCAGCTGTCGTGGACCTTCCCATGGTGCACCGGCTTGCGCCGTGGGCTGTGCACCCCCGCAGTACCATTTCGGGAAAAATCTTTTCCTACAAGAAGAAGTATATGAGCGTCCCTCTCTTCTTTAATGTCATCCAGATTCCAAATTCTAATTCTCATACCTCTGAGTGACATTGGGCCTTTGGCCTGGCGTTTCGAGATCACATTGCCGACCCAAAAAAATGTCTTCAAACTAGAACTACTTTTTGGAAAATCCTCACATCTCACTAGATAATAAAATGCTCATTTACGAAGATATACGGCACAGGTTCTAAAACCGTCTTTCGCCTGATAAAACCACACCAAAATAGAACTTTGCAGCGCAACATCATTCATGCTCTGCTCTTTGTCCGAAACGACACCATTTACCACGACTTCAGCCTATACACACTTTCTGAAACCCTCCATGAAGCCATTGACGGATTTGTTTCTCACAACATCCAAAACAGAAACCCTGCAGTTAATGGAAGATTCAACCCTCCAGGTAACCGTAAATATTCGCACTCAGTCACCCACCCAGCCTTACCCCCCACCCACGAGCCGGTGTGAAGAGTAACCACATTATTTTTGATGTCACCGGTACATATATCAGTGAGGTATTATACTTTAACATGTATAGGTCTCTAAATAAATTTAAACATAAAGGTGACGGAGAGAGGCAACACCTAAGGGGAAGCTCAAGGCTCAAGTAACCAAATTACATAACTTTCCTTTCTACTTTGTAGAGCCAAGGAAAGTAAAAAAGTAAACAAATAAAACCGGACTTGGGCGTAAACACATTGCACTTGTGACGCTGGCTCCAATTACTGACTGAAACCGCATTTATAATTGACGTTGATCGGTATATCAACCCAGCGTTGGCGGGAACCAACTACAGGCAGTTGTCCTACCGAGTCTTTTACTGCCAGTGCGCAGTCTTAACCTTCTGGAGGACTAGCAAAGCATGGTGTGCTGAAAGGACAGAAACGAAGCGCACTCGTTGTTCTCGTTTTGGCTCGCGCCACGCCTCTTGTGTGTGCTTTGAAGGAGGTTGGTTCTGGAGCACAAGTCAAAGGAATATCCTCTACACACTCAGCGCTAAGGTTTGACAAGGGGCGTAGATGCGGGAGCATTTAAAGCTTGCTCGGACCTTAGAACAGAGTCGGAACTTTGTCAAGGTCGTTAACTATTGCTGCGTTATTCCCCTCCGAGCCTTGCACAGAGTTTTTGTATTCCAAATCCGTTCAATATCGCGCTCACGATCAATTAACCTGTACATTCCTGTGCATTTCATCCTCCCAACCTTGTCACGAACCACTCACTGCCTTGATCCTTTCATTCGCCACCGCTTATTTGGATAATCAACAACTTACAATTGCAGGGGGGTTGTTGACTTCGTTTGGGAGGAAACCGCTGAATTTCATCAAACGTGGGTGGTAATTGTGTGGAGCACGAAATGAAGATGCGTTACACGCTCATGTAGGTGCATTTTTAGATCAACTCTCAGGAGCTGAGGCCTGTCTCTGGGACGTCCTTAGTTTAGCTCCCGTTCTCACTCTCTTTTTCCTCTCTTATCGCTCCCCAAGCCCCAGAATATAATGGCTGATATTAGGAGGGCTGGACACGCCTCGAGCCAGTAAAGTAAGTCCCTTCTCAGTCTCCTCGGTCGGTCAGTCTTAGGTCTTAGGAGGAGGACGAACGACTCATACGTATTAGCAATATAAAGAGAAAAGCGAAGAGAGAAAGGAGGGTTTGAGTGCGGGGGGAGGGGGAGGGGGAGAGAATTTCGGGATATTAGTGGGGTGTGCTTCAGGGTTGGAGGGCGAGAGGGAAACCTTGCACCCCCTTCATCCCTCACCATCCCTCGTCCTTTATCCTATCATCCGAGCTGCTCCTACGTGGCCGAAATACGCTGTTTCCATAATATGAAATATCGATTGTTGAGCAGCATGTGCGAGGAACTCTCACCCCTCGACTCGCTTCCCGTACACACCACACCCACACCCCCAGCCAGCCCCTAGTTTCATTCCTTTGCACCCCTTTCGCCCTTCTCTTCATCTACTTCCTCAACCACCACCCTTCACATCTCTCTCTTCCTCACTCACTTTCTCTCTCTCTCTTTCACAAATTACACAGAGGCTGCCATGTTACCCCCCACCCCCATTCCTCGCTCTTACAACCCACGCCTCATCCCAGCTATAATTAAATTCAGAGCCTAGGAGGATCCTCCCTTGGCTTCTCCTTTAAATTGCTTTTCTCTCCGTTTTACTTTACTCACACACGCTTCCCATTTCTCCTTCATTGTCTTCTCGTTTTCTTCCTCCTTCCATTTCGCCGTCTTCCTTCTTTACCTTTCTTTCTGTTTCTTGCTTTATGTCCTGATCCCAATTACAGATTTGGAGAAACGCTTTCCGCATAACAATGAGCCCCCCCCCCCACTGCTGCAATTATAGCGTCCGAGGAACCGGCGTGATAAAGAGGTCTGGTGTGGACCAGGTCAGGAATGTCTATGGTACCAGCGGTGGCTGTATGAGAACATGCCCTAGGGCTGCACTAGAGGTCTTGTTGTACTTAGTTTCACTCCACGTACATGTTAAAAGCATGGCGTTCCTCCACGCTGTGGGTATGTTGGAGTTGGGTCTGATTATATGGGAGAGGAGGGGTTCCTGTTACTTGATCCTTGACAGGGTGAAGGTGGAGGGGCACGCGTTGCATGTGGTAGACTCAATACCCGCGGGGTTCAACTTCATGAACTCGGCCAGGTGGGATGGGGAAGTTCCCACGTTTGAAGCTGGGGCCTTGGTATATTACATTGATGGCTCGGTGCAGGGTGGCCTGGCGGGGGCAGGCATCTTTGGCATTTGGTGTTCCAGGCAGAGATGTCTAGGTGATGGTGTGTGTGCAGCGGCTGCTGCAAAGGGGGCTGAAGCTGCAGAAGATTTACATTGTGGTGGACAGTCAGGCCACTCTCAAAGCCTTAGGCTCGTATTGTCTTACATCCACTGAATACCCTAGCCGAGGACAACAGCCTAACACAGTGTCGGGTTCCGGGTCATCAGGGAATAGAGGGAAAAGAATCGGCCGACAGGCTGGCAAATAAAGGAGGGGCGCTAATGTCAGCCCTGAGCCTTTCGTTGGGACTACCAGGAACCCCTTACCTAGAGAGGTTGGCGGCAAATGGGGGGATAAGTGCACGGCTGCCCATTGGCAGGGGGTGCCCGGCTTTAAGCAGTCAAAACTTTTCATCCGACTCTCCAGAGGGAGGGCCAAGGAGGCGCTCGCACTGCGGCTCGTTTACAGGTCACTGTACAGGTATACAGGCTCTGCGAGGTGGTGCTAGAGACGGCTGAGCATCTGTTGTGAATATGCGTCGTGTGCTCGGAAGGCCCTGTCTTCAGCCGGAAGCGGTGACGGCTGTCCCCTGCCTTGTGTGGGGCCGTATAGTGACGTCGCACTAATGTGAGCCCAGTGCCGTGGGGCCTGGGGGTGGAGCAGGAGGGCCTTGAGCCTCAGCTGATGTACGCCCTTGCAATAGGCTCGTTTGTGGCCGCAGTGAGGGTATCTCCAGCATCCACCTTTAAATAAAAGATGGTACCAGCTGTTGATGGAGTGTGCTGAGCCGCGTTTAGCGTCTTGCAACCAATTTGATTGCAGTCGGCTTGGACAAAATAATTGTTTATTATAAATATTTCATTCTTGGGGTATCTGGCCTTCAAAAATGTTGCTGTTTTATTCATCTTTAGACCGCGGGCATAAGAAGGTGCGTACAAGGGATTGGGGAGTAGATTCTTCGTATAATTGATGAAATATGGAGAACGCATGCGCTGCCCTTTGAGTATAATTCCGTTTTACTTGATACAGCACTTCTACTTCCTCCGTTCGTCATTCCTATTGTTGCAAATAAAATACAGCAACCACTCCTCGAGTTCATAAAACCACTGAGAAAATGACCTGTGTGTCTGTGAACGCGATTGACAGAAATTCGCCGAGCACGAACTTGTTATTTAATGCAGTGTCAAACCTTGGCGAGTTTTCGAGATAATTCGGTATCAAAATCTGTTGTGGATGTACATCGTTCATTATGATTGATATATTCCGTAAAGTACGCACGGGTTCGAGAATCGCACTAAAAACGGTCTTTCGAGTTCCCTCGGCTGAATTTGTTAAACTGAAAAAATTTATAAGAAATGTTTTTGACATTTTATGTCTTTACTTTGCTACATAAACTCGAAATATAACGGCCAAGCGTCACGAAATTTTTTAACCCTGTGGCCGAGTGGACAAGGCAACGGTCTCCTATACTGGAGATTGTGGGTTCGAGTTCCACCTGGGTTACGATTTTTTGACACTTAATGTCTTTACTTTGCTACATAAACTCGAAATTGTAACGGCCGAAAGTGTCACGAAAATTAACCTTGTAAACGGCCAAAAGTATCAACGTTTTAACCCGAGTTGCAACCGCAGCCCATGTGGCGTAATGCATAAGGCATCGGTCTCCTACACCAGAGGTTGTGGGTTCGAGTCCCACCAGGGTTACGATTTTTTTTTTTTTGACATTTTGTCCTTACTTTGCTACATAAACTCGAAAATGTAACGCCAGATATGTAACGGAGAAGCGTCACTAAATTTGTGTTGGGTTAAGTGCATGGTAACGTCTGTTACAAAATCTAACGCTTGGCAACATCACACGTTTTAATAACCTCAGTGACTAAGTGATGATGTCAATTGCAATTGACGCGGCCGTTATATCGAAACCATCAATAAGCACAAGGAAACGTAGTTATCATTGCATTAAAAAATAAAATAAAATAAAAGAGATAAAATGTTCCTAGTGGTTGCGTACTTGTACGAAAGCTGTACCCACCGTTTGTGTTTGGTACATTTTTGTCCCCCACCACCCTTGCACATCGATGGAAACCTTATTTTTTCGTCGACAAAAAATAACAAAAGAAACGAAATCGGGAACATGCTTTTATTGGGCTGCTGCTAAGCGTGCCACGGTTTTCGTTGAACTAACTCCTGCTTGGAAGTAATTCACGGGGGCTGTTGACACGGTTGTTTGGGTGGATTTTGTGTTTACTGTTCTGAAATGGTGTGGACTGCGAAAGTAGCTTTGTTTTTTGTAGTATTTTTGAAACATATAAAATGTAACGTAATGAAAGGAAACTCGAAATCTTTAGCTTGAACTGACAGCTGGACATCTTTTGAGTCTCATAATGTCCAGATTCAACGATACAAGGCTGCGTATGTGGTAACTCGTGAGGGGTATTTCGTCTGACGAGAATTTGCCGTTTGTTTCTCGCTCTGACCGTTCATTTCTTCTTAGTCATCATTCATAATAAGTTGCAGAATATAATTGCGATAGTTTTCGTTCTTTTGCCTTCGAAGACCGTCCATTTGTTAAACTCCGTCTGCACGCAACTCACCAGACCAAATCGCGGTGTATGCGGGGGAGCGTCTTCCGCGGGTTTGATGCTCCTGACGAAGCAGCCGTTCTGCGCAGCGCAGGAAACTCGTTGCTATACGTTGATATACTAATAGAAAAGAGGCGTGTTCATAGACTTGCGATGAACGATTTTTGCAAAATAGTCAGGCTTAGTAGGCCTTAAGAGGTAACCTGAACGATTAGTTGCTGTCCTTTCTACTTGGTAGAGCCGAGGAATGTAAAAATATATTGTTCTACCGAAGAGTCATTTATTGCAAGTTTCTCTTGGCGTTTCTCTTCACATTGGATCGTACTGCAGGAGCGGAAGTTTGCTCGAGCGTTGAGTGCGGATATGAAGTTTTTAGGCGGAGGATTCTGGTCGAGAGTACGTGAAGCCATAAAATTGACGTAGCACCTGGAGGTCCTCACTGACAAATTGACACACAACAATTTGAGGTCGAAGCGTTCATTAAGTAATCCACGCCCAACGGTCAAACCGCTATCAGACGACTGATCGGTTAAGCTTGAATTATCCCGAGAGAAGTGAACCTTACTTTGACGTATCACCTGTTTCCTCCTCGACCGCTCGATCGATTTTTATCTCTTTCTTTCTCCGCGATCAAACGATGAGTACAAAAATTTGTAACTAATAATCCCCTTCCCCAATTATTTTATTCAACGATTTCCTCCAAACCGTCGCTCGCGCGTTAAACTGTATTCAAGAGACAAATGATTATTATGGCCGAAGAAAAAGTGAAGGCTCTCATGATGCCAGGGTAGGAGTCGGACCCTGGGGGCATATCCCCCCCCACCCCACCCCCCACACACACACACCGCTTCGTGACCATCCACCCAAACTCGCCGAACCACTAAGATGAAGAGCACCTGTCCGAACCTACTGACGTGTTTTCGATTTTGATTAATTTCATTTTCCTCGGGCCCTTTCGCCCGGTTCGAAAATTTTTGGTTCGTCCTCGACAAACGTCCAGAAATGCAGGCGGAGTGCCCCTCCAGCGT
This sequence comes from Pachypeltis micranthus, assembly GCA_020466155.1. NCBI lineage: Eukaryota > Metazoa > Arthropoda > Insecta > Hemiptera > Miridae > Pachypeltis > Pachypeltis micranthus. Next base: position 7,683,763 of record CM035778.1, read on the forward strand.
GAATTCAATTAATTCCTTCCCCCCCTCCGCTCGAATTTGAACCGGAGTCCCTCAACGATGGTACCAAGGAGGGTTAAAATCGGCCTTTGATGCGTTGGGTTGGTGTGCGAGGGACGAAACTGAAATTCAACGACGGAACGTTGCCCTCCTCAATGGGATATTGAACATCCTGATCAAATACAGAGCAGAATGAATCCGATTTATATTCTCGTCTTACGAAATTGTTGACGAAAATAGGGCGACGCCGTCAACTTTCCTCGGCCACAATTACTTATCACACCAGCAAATAATGAATATCTGTTGTTTTTTTTTAAATAACAAATTAATACTTTATTGTATTTAACACACAACGTTCCGCCACCCCCGTAAGTTCGAACACCACCTACATGTGCGGGCGCTATATCTTCGTTCAACGCATTTCTACAGAAACTTTTATAGAGAACAAAATGTAGGGACTAGTTCGCTGAGAGTACTCCGTTAGTTTGATCGAAATCGTCTGAACCGTTTTTAAGAAAATTGGAATACCGATAAATTAATATTCGACAAATCTCCTTTTCTGAGTTAACTTGGCTTATATCTCCGTTCAACATATATATACAGAAATAATTATGCAGAACGAAATGTTGGGTATGAGTGACTAAAAGACACTCCATTAGGATTTATCACATCTGGTGAAGAAGTTACCCGGGAATTTACGGAAATGTTCGAAAAACCGTTATTTTCGACACATTTTGATTTTTATCTCTGTTCAATGGACTGTCAGAGGAACATATATTGAGAACAATATGTAGGTATTAACTATTCAAAAACATCTTGAGAGTTTGGTGAAAATCGTTGTAACCGTTTTGCCAAAAAGCGTAAAAGAGCTATTTTTTCTTCATAGGCCTATATCTCCGTTCACCGTATTTTCATGGAAATATGTATAGAGAATAAAAGTTAGGTATTAGTAGAAGATAATTTAAAGTTTAATCAAAATCGTTAAGGCAGGTCACATATTCACATTTCGTTCTCTGTGATTATTATTGTATCTATGTGTTGAATGGAGATTATACGCCAAATTAACGCAGAAAAGGAGATGTGTTGAATATTAGTTTATCGGTTTTCTCATAAACGGCTCCAACGATTTTGATCAAACTTACGGAGTACTCTCAGCTAACTAGTCCCTACATTTTGTTCTCCATAAATGTTCCTGTAGAAATGCGTTGAACGAAGATATAGCGCCCGCACAAGTAGCTGGTGTTCGAACTAGGGGGTGGCGGAAAGTTGGCTGTTGCTACGCACCAGATATTTTTTGTATTTATCGATTCTATGAGACCGTTTGAATAGAATAAACATACCTCAACGGAAATAATTGAGCACTTTCATCGTTAACCTTGTTTCTAGAACTCTCCTACATGGAAGTAGTTCTTACGTGAAGGCTCTTAGGTAACATCGATTTCAATTTCTGTCCGTAATTGGAATACCGCTTGATCAGAAATTGATGATTTTTTTTTTTTTTTTTTTGACCCGAGGGCGTGTGGGACAAGTCCCTTTGTCACTGCAGCCGCATATGGGCCTATTGTGACGGCCCTTTCTTAGTAGAAGGCGTCGTACATACCCGCCCCCCTTAGGAAGCTGAGTATGTCCTTCACCGCAGATTCCGCCATGATTTGGGGTTCAGTGGTCCCCTGACCGAAGTATTCAAAGCGTTTTGCTGCCAAGGCAGGGCACTCACACAGGATATGCTTTGCTGTCTCGTCCTCCTCACCGCAGAGTCTGCATTCCACCGCCTCTGAGATGCCCATCTTGTTGAGGTGATACCTGAGTGGGCAGTGCCCGGTGAGGAAGCTTATCAGTACTCTCAGATCTTGTCTAGAGAGTGTCAGCATCGCCTTCGCCCTTTGACAGGAAGGCGTGACAAGCCTTTTCGCCTGTCTTAGTTGTGGCTGACGATGCCAATGGGCGCCATTTTCCTGTATCTCCCATCGAGCAACCAGACGGTTCAGGTGACTTTTCGTCATACCTACGTGTGGTTCAGGCCCGATGGGTAGGGATTCTGTACCCCTTTTCGCAAGGCGGTCAGCCTTTTCATTGTTCTCATGCCCCCTGTGAGCCGTGCCCCGAATGAGGGAGAGCCTGTTACGGGCGCCGAGCTGCTTGAGCGCATGGAGGCATTCCCATGCCAGCTTAGACCTAAAACTATAGGCTGCGATGGCCTTTAAGGCGGCCTGGCTGTCTGAGAAAATGTAGATCCGCTTGCCCTTGAGTCCTTTGTTCAGGATCTCTTCTGCGATCTCTTGGGTTTTGCCCATTGTTCGCGGCTGCTTATTCAGTCAGCATGCTGTCCTTATTCACAGCTGGCCGCAGACATGCCCCTGGGGACAATGCCGTGGCCGTTCCACTATCCACAACCCGTGGTCGCGCCTGGTAGCATGGGCATGCTCCTGGGAAGATAACCCAGAACCTGGATCAGAAATGATATGATCATGTCCATACCTTCGGACTCGATACCTTCGGTCGAGTTCAGGTGAAGATGCCGAGGTTTTGTGTGGGAATATCGCGTCGAAAACGAGGTACATCGTCTAATTTCCGATAAACGAAGGCGTATGCACAACTCTTCGTCGGAGTGCGGAATGTTGTTGTTGATGTGGTCTCCTGAACTGTGAGCGTGAGGAGGAACGCGATTTGGTCTGTCCTACAGTTCTTCACCATCCTGCGAGCTCTTGTGTTCTTTGAACGTGATCCGCTTATCTAAGAAAACTCCTACGCATTTATAACCTGCGGCTCATCAATTGGTGAGATTGGACTTGGATTCATATCGCTAAAAATAAGTAATTATTTAAGTTAATTTCCTCTTCGTAAATAAACCACTCGATTTTCCCTTAAATTCTGCCGGAGCTCGCGAAATATTTTTAGACTTTGAAGCACGACAACTGACGAGCCAATTCAGAATTAGTTAATGACTTACAGCGAGAGCTTTTACATTAGCTAATGCGCCAATTAGGAGCACAACAGCGGTGTGTTTTTTGGAGTGTGACAAAATCGCTGAAATCAGCGTTTGACACCTTTTCCGCTGCCGTTTCTCTAATTCACGTCCAACCTTTCAGTATCATGATGGTTGTAACGCCGCTTTCGAATTTGAAAGCAATCGGTGATGAGCACCTGAATATTCATTGATACATCGACAATCGCGTTGAGGTCATCGCACTATCACAACTAATTACTTTTCTTACTGTCCTGGGGCGTACGGAGTATTGTTTTTGAAAGCTCGAGTTATCTTCAGATTTTTACTTCTCACAGGTTTCTAGGCTCGAAAAAAACTCTTCTGCGAACGCAATTGAGAGAGTACGGCTAAATCAAATCCGCTCAAATGTCATATGTAGTACGAGCCAAATCCGTATTAAACTATAATTATCGTAGTGATCAAAACCTCTTTTGGGGCAAGTAAAAATGTAATTAACAAGCGGTCAGGTGTTGTGTTGTGAGTGGTGTGTAGCTCCCAAGAGCCTAATGTTGGAGCCGTGGGCTGTGCATTCCCGTGGTACCATTTTGGGTCAAACAACCCTTAAGGCCCGCAGGAATGGGAATCGTCTTTTGACGGGGCTTACGGCCGACCTCCCTGGGGTTAGGAGCGACCCCAGTAAGCTGTGACATTTGTAGTAGTGCCTAGCCTTGTGGCCTAAACCCCTCTCTAGCCAGCACCAGACAGCTCTCCCGGGGGGATTCCCAGCGGAACCACAGTCCCCACGAGGCCAAAGAGCCGTGACATTTACGATCCGATGTACGGGGAGTGTGGAGGGAGTTCCAGCCTCATCGGCTCTAACCTCCCTCCACCCCATCGGGCAAAAAGAAAGAAAAGGGGAATTTGGGAGAGGGACTACCTCCAGCGAACCCACGACCACTGCGATATCTGCCAGATCCCATAAATGGGTACTAGGGATCGACGGGTCACCCCGTCTCACCCTAGATGCCAGCAGAGCATCCACCTTGCGTGGACCTTCCCATGGTGCACCGGCTTGCGCCGCGGGCTGTGCACCCCCGCAGTACCATTTTGGGAAAAATATCCCTTAAGGCTAGAATGGTTGCTAGCCCGCCCAGACCGAAATCCAGACTTACGGCTTTAGGGACCTCCGCCTTGGGGGGGTTTGGACTTGCCCCCCCTTGCCGAAGGACCCCAGGACCCTGGTACGCCAGGCCCACCCCCCGACCAGCCGCGCCCAAGCCGCTGGAAGGGGGGGAACGGGCCAGATAACCCAGTTTTCCGCCCCCTGGGGGTTTGGATTCCCTCCTAGCCCCCACTCCCACCCACATCCCGTTCACCTAACGCCCATGTAATTTACAGTCATCCATCCTCACTCATTCCCTAACCTACTCTCAATCACACAATAAGCCGTGACAAAAGAATCTGTTGTGGTGTGATGGGTGCAAGGAAGAAGCAATAGTAAAATCAATCAGAAGGAAATTGTTAAATGAGCCACTAACCGCCCAACGAATACACGTTGGCCAATCACTCACAGCATCCATGAGATCGATCCCGCATTTTCTTTCGTGTTTCGATCGTTTTCTAATCGTATCAAGAACTGGGCTTATGTGACGTGTACGAGCGTTGTATCTTAAATTGGCACCAGCGGCTGACTTTCGATACGTCACGTCTCAATCATTGCTAACTAAATAGGTTGCTTAAACTGTGGGAAACTACAGAAATCAAGAGCATCATTATTTCACAGATTACAAGTATTCAAATATACATTGTGCATACTAGAATTCTATAGCGTATCAAAGACGAACCTGAGCTAGGCGACCTTTTTCGGTTAAATTCCTTTACAAAATTGCAACCATACAGCCCACAAGTTCTCCAATTAACGTTTCCTATGTATCTAGCCCTCACTCATTCTGGAGTTGGGAAGCTAACGGAAAACGCCACATGGGAGGGGAGAGTGAGGGGATTTGTGGTTATACGAGCAAATGTACCCGCGGTCTGATTTGGCCACACACATTTCTGGATAATTCAACGATCGCGATTTCTTTATTTTTGACTTAAATGGTCACAATAGTTCAATGCGACGTGCAAAACAATAGTTGGTGTGGTGAGATGGCAGGGGTTGGTGGTGGGGGGGAGTTAGTTCTTTAACATAAAAGCCACCCAATACATTTTTCACGAGGGTCGGACGACACAACTCGATAACAGAACGAGTGAGCGGATAGACAGAAAGAGAAGGAAAAACTAAGTAATACAATTTGCCGAAGTGCAATCGACCTAAGCGGCCAACACAAATTGGATCAGACTAACGGGAGGGGGAAGGTCGCAAATCAGAGGAAGCGGAGAGCGAGCCACGAAAAGCCAGAAGTCCCTTTCCCTCATCCGCGCCTTCCCCTCGCCCTTGACGCCAAAACTCTGTTGAATCCCAAAACACGCGACCCTGTTTACATTGGGTCTCTCCTCTCCAGCTCTCAGAAAGCTTAACCAATAATATTGAGTAGATCCTCCACCCCACACACACACACACGGAAAGGAACCTCTTCAGAATTTCGCCAAGGAAGCTCAATAACATTACAAAGCTTATGATGTTGATCCAATCGCCCGAACAGAACGTCCCGAGGAAATAGAATTAGAGGAGTTTGTATTCGAGAGAGGCGACTTGAATTTATGACGAGGTTTGGAAAGTGGAGAGCGCCAGAATCATGAACGGTCGCAAGAACCACGGAATGAGTTGAGGGTCTTCGAAGGGAAACCGCGAGTTTCCTCGCTATGAGTTACAATTTGCAGTAACGTCGTTAAATACCAACGCCTGGTACCTCATTAGAACCGCAAGTTCGGGCTTAGCGCCAAAATCCGTATCGATCATTATACTTCGACGTTCGAAAGCGACCTTCATCCAAAATATATGCTACTGCGTCGTATGCTAGGTGGCTGCTGTTCACGAAAAGTAGAAACTCGTGCATTTATTACTAAAGTTAACGTACCTGTTAGGTGAGTCCGTCTTCTCTGTTAAGATACTATGGGCGAGTGCTTTGTGTGTAAAGACATCATCGTATGGCTGTTAAGTACTAAAGTCAGTTAGCTGGTTGTGGTCTTTATATACGAAGAGAAAGGTAAACGGATGGTGGAGCATCGAGGGGAAGGGGGAATGGAGGAAAGAGGTCATGCACCTCTGGGGAAACCCACTAGAGGTGAAGGGAAAGGAACGTCTTAAATAGTCTGTATCGGTGGAAGATCATGAATGAACAAATCAACACCAAATGCGACACCATATTGACATCACTCAAAACTACACACGAACGAAAACAAACAACTAATTTTTGTACTGACTTAACGGCCAGACAATGATATCTTTACATGCTCGCCCACAGTATCTCACCAGGCAGAGGAGACAGACTCACCTAACAGGTACGTTAACTTCAGTAATTCACCTACTGGCGGAACTAACCGAATTACTCTAATGTTCCGCATTTATACTACGAATAGGTGATATTATGAACCCGTTACATTCCTGATGGTTACATAGTTATGCCTTTCTCCCACGTCTCACATGTGTCTCTCACACTTCGAGTTGTGTTCCTATGATCTATCTGTTCTCGTTTATTAAATCCTATCCAATATCAAATTACGCGTGCATTGGTCTTTCAAGTACTATACTCGACCGCTCAGTCACAATGGATGGATGGTTTTGTGGGGAAAGTTGAAGATCGAAAATAAAGAAACTCGTTGAGCGTGAGGAGGACTGTATTAAATGCAATGAAGTGAGTAGAGTTTGTGTACAAAAGGGCGACGCAAGAGGGCGACTCGGAAATATGAGTGAACTGGCGGGAAACTGTATCGGAAGGAGAGAGCGAGCTGTAACTGGGCTGAGAATTGATAAAGGAAAGTATCTGAATGGGCACAAGGAGAGGAGTCTGCTTTCACGAGAGTTCGTAGCGAAATGAATTTTGGGAGGAGCTGTATCTTGTGGAGAGGAATTTGAAATTGAGGAGAGGGAAAATAAAGAAAGGAAACCCCCACTTCAGGGTAATTCGCTACGGAGGTGGTATTTTTGCAGGTACTAGGGGGTAAGAGGTGACAATGACTTTGTCATTAAGGGACAGGGAGTCCCGTTAAGGCAGGGTTAATTGACTTGCGTCGAACAGATGTGATTTTTGGAAAATGCGTCAAAATATTTTGCCGTCCGAGTTCGAGCTGGATGTCGGAGTTTGCAGTGTTGTATTAGCTGGATTTACCCGAGAAGGATCTCAAAAATATGCGCATATAAGTGAATATCGCGTGTGCCTTTCGATTTTTGACTCACTGTGTCGAAATGCTGACGAATACACAGTTTCACGCTACAAACGCCGCTCGGAATCACTTTTGATTCGCACTCAGCGCAAATACGACACACTAAGTTATAATTCATCAGCATACACTCTAGTGTTCGAATTTATTTCTCCTTACTGTCCAACTTATGTGTGATCCCGTCCAAAATGAGAACAGCCACTCCAATTACATAATATGTACCGTACGGCAACTTTCCTTCATAGAGCCAATGAAAGTTAGAAGTGTTTACAATCCTCACGCCCTTGCGCCAAAATCCTCAACGTCCTAACGCGCCTTCCTTTCTCAACAGCTCTCGATCTCATAGATAAATCCGGCACCGTCTCAAAAACAACGGCAGAGTGCGTCATTCATCATGGGCTAGTCCCAGTAACGACCCACCAACATAATTTCCACCAGCGCGCTAATCTTGTCTCCCTCTTCGCGCCCTCGTCCAGAAATCCGCCGTCAATCTTGTTGACGTTAACACTGCGAAAGTCGCGTTTTCGGTTTTTCTAAAAGTTTCGAACTCGACCGAGACCGAAATAAATTCTGAAAATAATTTCCGCGATTAGACCTCTTCAATTCTTGACGTGTACGCTTTCGGGGGAAACTCGAGAAAAATATTATTTGCCCCCCGTCCCACCAACGGGAAGACAGAGAGAAAAAAGAGGACGGGAAAAGTATTTACGGGAAAATTAGACGTGCGTCAACCGTGTTTTGAGTTGCCAGCCTCGTCAGGAATTCCAGTAAATCAGAGAAAACGAGAAGGAACCCGTCATCGAGAGGCTGCGAGCTGGGGAGCCGGTAATAAACGCCTATTTCGAACGCGGAGTCTAAAAATACGGTGTCCTTCGTCTCCATCTTCTTCTCGTCAGATTCAATTTACCTATTGAGTGGCAGCATCCTATTTGAGTGACTTAGGTTTTCCCTAACTCCGTCGTATTTATCGAACTGTACGATTCGAGATGAGGACGCACGTCGGTTATTTTTTACGTCTCAATTAAACAGTTTGGTGCTTCGCAGAACGTGTTTTTTTTTAACCCATATGCACAGTAAGAAGTGGAAATATATGCAAAAGACGTAAAAATGTCTCATAAAATGTCTACTGCGTAGCAACTGCCAACTTTCCGCCACCCCCGTAGGTTCGAACACCAGCTACTTGTGCGGGCGCTATATCTTCGTTCAACGCATTTCTACAGAAACGTTTGTCGAGAACAAAATGTAGGTACTACTTACCTGAGAGTACTCCGTAAGTTTGGTCAAAATCGTTATAGCCGTTTTCGAGAAAACTGAAATACCGATAAATTAATATTCGACGAATCTTCTTTTCTGTGTTAACTTGGATTATATCTCCGTTCAACAGATATATACAGAAATGATTATACAGTACGAAATGTGAGTATGGGTGAGGAAAAGACACTCTAAACCCTATTTTTGCTTCACAGGCCTATATCTCCGTTCACCGTATGTTCATGGAGATATGTATATATGTTTTGTACAGACTAGTAGAAGATAAGTTGAACGTTTAATCAAAATCGTTGGAGCTGTTTTCGATAATAATGCGAAAAACCTTAGATTTTGGTACATTGTCGTCCCCCACCCTCCTTCCCTTCGACTGAAATCGGCCTTAACCTTATTGATGATACTTTTCCAGAGTTATCGCCTAAATACTTTTAGAAATGGTCCGTGAAACGGCGGTGGTTGACATTCACGAATTTCTGGAATATCCCTTGCACATTTTATGAGGGTTATCGAAGACTCATCGTATAGGTATCTAATTGAACTACCACCTGATTTTTTAAAAAGATTCTAGTAACATTCCAGCGGAGTTTACAACGAAAAACTGCACTAATGTCGAATTTTCATTGAAATGTTTAGTAATTTATTGTGCTGCTCTCGTCACTTTCTAACAAATGAGAATTTTATGGTATCGTTATCTTAATAGGAGCTGTCGATATAAAAAAGATAATTAAAATCGTTTTAGCCGTTTTTGAGGAAAAAAATATTTGGTGTTTTGATCACTATGATAACTATAGTTCGTTTTGGGCGGATTTGGCTCATACCCTTATTTTGGCGTCCCATGGTGATCCGCTGGCTACCTATTCAGTTTGAGCTGATTTGGTTCAGTCGTTTTCTCTCAATTGCATTCGCACACACAGACACTTTTTGGTCTCATTAGGGTCTAAAATGTGAAGATATTAGGAGAAATCAAAATTTTTTTTTACGCGATTACGTAAAGCCATGGAAAGTAAAACGCGTTTATCGAAATACCGATTTTTCTAAAGTTAACGTACCTGTTAGGTGAGGCCGTTTGCTCTGGTGACCGACAGACTATTTAAGACGTTCCTTTCCCTTCACCTCTAGTGGGTTTCCCCAGAGGTGCATGACCTCCTTCCTCCCCCCCCCCTTCTTTGATGCTCTACAATCCATTTACCTTTCTCTTCGTATTTAAAGACCACGACCAACTTACTGACTCTAGCACTAGCTTGATGGCTAGACGATGATGTCTTTACACCCAAAGCCCTTGCCCACAGTATCTCACCAGCCAGACAGGTACGTTAACTTTAGTAATTTGCCTACAAGCGGATCTAACACAATTGCTTTAATACCGGTTTTTATCATCCCAGTCGTGGCAGATGTGTGGAGAACAGGCCCGACATGACGTTTAGGTTCAGCCAGTATTGAGAACGCTCTCACAGACACGCTAACCATTTTGTCAAACGATATTTTTGGAACTCAAACCCCTCAATATGAAAGTATACGCAAACTAAAAAAAAAAACACGAAATTTCATTCGACGCTGTCACTTTCCTTTATGTAGAGCCGAGGATAATAAAGTGATTTACGATCACACGGTCACAACCCCGCGTACAGTCGACTGCCTAACGTGAACTCTATACTCAACAGAGGAAATTAGAACACTAAATTAAGGGATTGGTCAACACATTTTAGGACAACGTGCACTCCAAAAAATGGCCGTAAGCTCGTGCACCGTAATGATGATCTAATTAACGGCCCAAGGCGTCCTCAACGTCAGCCCTTTATTTATTACTTCCATCGTCCCCGTTTCCATCAAATCTTCAGGAAACCTCAGGAGAGAATATCCTACGAAGACTCGACATAACATTCACGGTCGTAACGTGCATCACCTCTCTTCCTATTGTCCCGACGGCCCTTGAATGGTTTTTTAGACTGATCGAAATTGCACCGAAGGACCTTAAAGCTCCAATAACCCTCGGATTTTTTTTTTTTTGTTCCTCCCCCGTCGTCGAATGGCCCCAATAAATTATCAGCGAAGGAGGATCTAATAGAGCTTTAAAATGAGCATGATATAAACTACAAGCGAGAATAAAACTGTCATTGACAAGTAGTAAAGAAAGAAGGGAAAATAGATGCTCCGTTGTAGATTGGTGTGGTGGTGGGGGGAGGGGGGTTGAGAGAGAGAGAGTGAGACGACGATCTTAGCAGAGAAGTTTTAGGAGAGCATAAAGATGTTTACGGTGGGTAGTTAGAAGGTAGCTATGTGTCCACGTTACGTTGTTTCTCCGTTTCTCTAATCCAACCGACTGTATTATAGTGAAATATGACCCGGATTATGTACTCCAAACCGACCCTTTTTCCGGTTAGCCCGAGTTTTTCCTTCATCTCCCAGTCCCGGAGGCTGAGGGGGAGGCCGGATATTTTATTTGCCTAAATAACCTTTTTGCCCTCGGCTCAGTTGACCCTTCCCACCCTATTAAACTTATACCGTTAAATCTTGTTTGCTGCTTAAAACATACGCCCGGGTTATCCGATTTTCGCCTCGTTTATACGGTTTTACGCCGTCTTGTTTAACGTTGAGAGTAAAAAAAAAAGAGTTGAGGAGAAGAAACTTTTGGGCGAGTTGAATTTCCGTTTGTGCGAAACCCCGGGAAGGAGTATTAGTTCTGAACAGTCGTGGAATCCTCGAGGAGCATGTACACAGTCGAAAATGGCATCGTTGACTTGAATCCCAATGGAACACAGACACGAAAAATAATTTCACTTACACCGGTTGTGTTTTCCGAATTTCCGACAATCGAAGGATTTTTACTTTCTGCTACCCAAAGGGAAAGTATAGTAATTGTGACATAAACAAAATTGGGGTTTTCTTCAGGTCTTTACGTTTTGAGGCCTACAGAGTCTAAAAACGCTAATTTCGGCTCGTGGTGTGTGTGTTGCGGGAGAACGGCGGAACCGATTGAGCAGGTTCTTTTTATTACTTTCCTTGCTCTACGAAATAAAAAGGAAAGTTATGTAATCGGCTGAAAAAAAAATTTTGAGTTTTCTTCAGATCTTTACGTTTCAGACCCTCCTGAGTGTAAAAACAGTATTTGGGAAGATGGTCTGTGTGTCTGTATACGATTTTTAGAGAAAACCACCGTACCAAATCAGCTCAAACTTGATATCTCGCTCGCAGATTACCATGGGACGCCAAAATAAGGGTATGAACAAAATCCACCGAAAGTTAACTATAGTTATCATAGTGATCAAAACACCAACTTTTTTTTTTCTCGAAAACGGCTCTAACTATTTTGATTAAATTTTTTATATTGATACCTCTCAATAAGGCAATTATAGCATAAAATTCCCATTAATGGGAAAGTGACGAGAGCAGCACAATAAATTTCCAAAACTTTCGACGAAACCGGTTTTAGAGTGGTTTTTAGAGAAAACGACTGAACCAAATCAGCTGAAACTTGATGTCTAGGCCACAGGTTACCACGGGACGCCAAAATAAGGGTTTGAACAAAATCCACCGAAAGTTAACTATAGTTAGCATAGTGATCAAAACACCAAATTTGTTTTCTCAAAAACGGCTCTAACGATTTTGATTAAATTTTTTATATTGATAGTTCTCAATAAGGCAATGATACCATAAAATTCCCATTCGGGGGAAAATGATGAGAGCAGCACAATAAATTATCAAAATTTTCGACCAAAAGCGTTTTTAGCGCAGTTTTTTCCTCATAAACTCCGCTGGAATGTTAGTAGAATGTTAAAAAACATTGGTACTGTAGTCCAATCCAATACCTAAAGGGTGAGTGTTTAAAAACGCTCATGAGATACATGGGGGGTCACTCCAGAAATTCCTGAATTTCAACTACCGCCATTTCGCTTACTACCAGTTCTAAAGGTTTTTATTCAATAACTCTGTAAAAGTAATTGCTATCCTTCTTCAAAAAATTTTTGTTTACAGCCCCATTAATTACCTGTGTACCAATTGCTCAATAAAGGTCCTGCAATGAGTACGAGCAGCATAATAAATTCTGGAACTGTAAGCGCTGCCGCTTCCTGCAGCCGCAAAGTGTTGTTTGACCAAGTTCAAATTAACTGAATGATAAATGAATTGATTAAATAGAATTAGCCGTGTACAATGTGAATTGTTGTAGAGCTAAGGAAAGTTGTGTGTTGCTACGCACCAGATATTTTTCGTTGGGGGTTGAGATTTCTTGCAGGCTAGTCTGCTTGAATGTAGTGTGACTTCCTTGCCCTACTGTCCGACGTACATAAAAAGTCTTTGTTTTGTCAGTTGGCAGGTGTGTCAACTTCGGAAAACAAAATTTCTCAATTAGTGTAAATATACACTATATAAAATGACGTGCCTTTGTATCTGAAAAATAAGAGCTAATACGTGGTTTTTATGTTGATTTTTGAACTCAGCAAGTGAAAATACATGAGAAATGAATATTTTTAAGCCCGAAACAATTTCATTGTTGACTAGTGTTATCTGAGCAAGAACAAACGCAAATGCATGAAACTTTCGTAGGTTATTAACATATGCCGCCTGCTTCCGCTATTTCATGCTAGATTCCAAATATAAATACTTAAAATCAAACCTGTGGCGCATTTTAGGGCATGAAGAGGAATCGCAATCTATTGTGTGGACAAGGGTGTCGGGCATGGGCAGTCATATCATGAGGCTTAGATAGGTAGAATGACAAGAACACTGTTTTGAACGTGTATTCATTCTGAATAGTGCACCTACGTTTTCGGATTTTGGTATCTAGTTGTGCCCGCCTGCTCGGACAAAGCTCATGGTTGTTATGGGCAATTTTGGCGGTTGTATCGCTAAAACGCCCTGTTTGGTATCGTTTTCAAGGTGGTTTTAGATGCTCGGTCGAATGGAACGAATCTCAGTGGTGTATGACTGTGTCTGTAACGAAAACAGAGTAATAGTGAGCTGAAATCGACCAATTTAAAGAAGTGGGCGATACAGCGAAAGTAATCGTTTTCATCTTTTGCACTCCCCCTCGTCTCAGTCCAACCACTCATCAACTCGACGTGTCAATTGCCTGTGGTGTCATTTTAGTCGTTCTGTTGTAGTCAGGTCATGTTTCGTATCGTTAACTGGTATTTTTCGATGCTCAATCGAATGAGATGGGTCTCGGAGATGTGAAACCGAACCAAGCTGTGAAACAGAATAGTTTATTCAATTTTTTTTTTTAAATTAGAGAAAAGTGCAATAAGCTACGACCTCCAGAGCTCTTCCTGTAACTCATCCCATTACATTGGCGCCCAAAGTTGGTGTGTTTTTTGAATGTTGTGTGATGCCACGCGCCATATATTTCTCTCAACAACACGTCAACGCAGTCGTCATCGCCGACGGTCGATAACGTTAAAGAATGTTTCGTATAAGGCGGTACATCAGTGAGGGGGAAAAAAAAAGCTTCACAGAAAATTGGCCACATGACTGCCAAAGAGCCAACTTCTTCCTTTATTTCTCCATTTACTTTTAGCCGACTCGAAGGAAAAACAAAAGTTTTGAGTTTTGCCAAAACATAGAACGGCACTAGAAGCGGGGAAAAGGAGGAAAGGGGGGGAAAAAACCTCCCCCTTTTCGCCGGAAAACAGGAGGAAAGAGGAAGGGAAAATGAAAGAAGCGACGAAGGGGGAAGGGTGTAGAGAAAAGGCAAGTTGTACTGAACTTTAAATAACAGGGACTTGAGAAAGAGGACTTGTGGCGGTGATGGTGATGGTGGCGGAAGAGAGGAGCGGACCAGGGGTTTGGGTGGGGGGGGGATGAGAGCGAAGAAAGAAGGGAAGATCGAGTTGAGGAAGAGAGGACGATTGGAGCGAGAGGGGTTTGAGTGAGAAGAAAACAGGATAGGGAAGGGAAGGCGCTGGTTGGAACGTCCCTAGCGCATCATGGAACAGGCCCCTCTCCGCCCCATCGATCCAACTGAGCCGTTTCGGCAACTGCTCTCCTTTTTCTACAACAACGTAGGGTTTTTCTTCTTTTATTTATTACATCACACGTAGTGAGAGCCCTTGAGCCGTTTGCCAAAAATTACGTTAAACGCTGGCGAGCGTCAAACTTTCCTCAACCCTCTTATCTTCGCTCGAACGAATTTTATCGCTCTGCAACTAAACCGATTCGACGCTCAATTTATATGAATATGGCGTCACGCTTGACGTTCCTGAATTTATTGAGTTACTCCTACTTATCGACGCGTTGAATACCCGCTGTCAACATTTCTGAAGGGTCTACTGTTCTAGAATTATAGCGAAAACGCTGTGAACATATCTCGTACGATGCATCATTAGTTTCCTCAGCCTTAGCGTTTATGACAAGTTTTTAGAACTGAGCGTTCTGTGCTCAACGTTCCACAATTTAGTACGCAGTTTGACGTGCCCTTCATTGATTAAACAGTTTTTACAATTTTTACTTTCCTCGGCTGTAAGGGAAGTTGGGATAGGATTCTCTTCAGATTTCACGTGTTGAGGCACACTGAGTTCGAAAAACTGAATGTTCGCTCTAATCGTGACCAATTACCTATGGCAAGCAAGGTTGAAGGAAAAAGAAAATATTCAGCTTTGGTTGTCGGTCGTTAAAAAAGGACGGGTGTACGTAAAACGAATTTTAATCAAATAAATTAGTGCCCTTTTCGAAATGTAAATGAGAAAAAAAAACCCCTGCAAATTATTACACAATGGTTTATTATTCGCATGAACAGCTTGACCGAGTATTACTGCTCCGAGACCCATCCCATTCAATTCAGCATCGAATACTAGTAAACCATACGAAACATGACCTGGCTACAATGAAACTACGGAAACTAAATATTCCCTCGGCGCCAGGCGCCTGTAAGCGTCTGTAGGTATTTATGATCCGATGGAGGGGTGTGCAGAGGAAGTGGCCTTAACCTTCCTCCGCCCCGTCAGGCAAAAAGAGTCGGGGAAATTGGGACGGAGGCTTCCAGCAAACCCTCGCTCGGCAATTGGCAGGATGGTGAGAGTCCAAAGGGCGTTGCGAGTCGAGCGGGCCTTGAAAACGATACGAAACACGACTTATTTGCGATTATACTGCGTTTCGTTTTAACCATTTTTTGTCCATAACAACCACGGGCTTCGTCCGATCGGATTGCCGACATGGCGGGCGCAACTAGATACCAAATGGGATTTTTGTGCGAAAGAACGAATTTTTTAGACAACGTTAAAGGCACAAAACGGCCCGGACGGGAGACGGCGGACGCACATTGCAGATTTGGAATCCCCATGTCTTGAAACGTAAAGTATCAAATTTTGAGGGGGGGTTGTAAAAATTTTTTCGTGACCGAAAACATAGGGTTATTATTCAGAATGAATAATAAACCAAAAAAGAAGGCAATTCAAAGTGCACAACTTGAAGTTGAGATGATTCGGCGGCGTCTCGTAGGTGAAGATGGCGTTAGGAAGTTTTGGAGGTGATAGCTACCCCAAAGGGAAAGGAAAGTATAGTAATCGTGTCAAATAAAAAAGTTGAGTTTTCTTCAGATCTTTACGTTTTGAGGCCGACTGAGTCTAAAAAACCTAATTCGGGGGAAAATGACGAGAGCAGCCCAATAAATTATCAAAATTTTCGACTAAAAGCGTTTTTAGCGCAGTTTTTCCCTTATAAGCTCCACTGGAATTTTTGTAGAATGTTAAAAAAATGTCGTGTTGTAGTCCAATCCCATACCTAAAGGGTGAGTGTTTAAAAACGCTCATGAGATACATGGGGCTCACTCCAGAAATTCCTGAATTTCAACTACTGCCGTTTCGCTTACTACCAGTTTTAAAAGTGTTTACTCAATAACTCTGCAAAAGTAATTGCTATCCTTCTTCAAAAAATTTGTATTTACAGCCTCATTAATTATCTGTGTACCAATTGCTCAATAATGATCCTGAAATGAGTACGAGCAGCACAATAAATTCCAGAACTGTAAGCGCTACCGCTTTCTGCTGCCGTAAAGTGTGGTTTGACCAAGTTCAAATTAACTGAATGATAAATGAATTGATTAAATAGAATTAGCCATGTACAAAGTGAATTGTTGTAGAGCTAAGGAAAGTTGTGTGTTGCAACGAACCAGATATTTTTGTTTTGTTCTTTATTTTTTGTATACACCAAAATAAGGTTATGGCCGATTTCAGTCGAAGGGAAGGAGGGTGGGGGACGACAATGTACCAAAATCTAAGGTTTTTCGCATTTTTATCGAAAACTGCTAGAGACGATCTGATTAAACTTTCAAATTATCTTCTACTAATTAATACCTAACTTTTATTCTGCATACATATCTCCATGAAATTACGGTGAACGGAGATATAGGCCTATGAAGAAAAAATAGCTTTTTTACGCTTTTTGGCACAACGACTTCAAGGATTTTCACCAAACTCTCAGGATGTTTTCGAATAGTTAATATCTCCGTATTGTTCTCAATAAATGATCCTCTGACAGTCCATTGAACAGAGATAAAAATCAAAATGTGTTGAAAATTACGTTTTTCGAACATTTCCGTAAATTCCAGGGTAACTTTTTCACCAGATGTGATAAATCTTAATGGAGTGTCTTGTAGTCACCCATACCAACATTTGGTTCTCTATAATTATTCCTGTATATATATGTTGAACGGAGATATAAGCCAAGTTAGCTCAGAAAAGGAGATTTGTCGAATATTAATTTATCGGTATTCCAGTTTTCTCAAAAACGGCTATAACGATTTCGACCAAACTTACGGAGTACTCTCAGGTAAGTAGTACCTACATGTTGTACTCTATAAATGTTCCTGTAAAAATGCGTTGAACGAAGATATAGCGCCCGCCTATGTAGGTGGTGTTCGAACTTGAAGGGGTCGCGGAAAGTTGTGTGTTGCTACGCACCAGATATTTACTTTCCTTGGCTCTACAAAGTAGAAAGAAAAGTTATGTAATCGGCTGAAAAAATATTTTGAGTTTTCTTCAGATCTTTACGTTTCAGACCCTCCTGAGTCCGAAAAACACTATTTGGGAAAATGGTCTGTGTGTGTGTGTCTGTGAACGATTTTTAGAGAGAACCACCGTATCAAATCCACTCAAACTTGATATCTACCCAGCGGGTTGCCATGGGACGCCAAAATAAGTGTATGAACAAAATCCACCGAAAGTTAACTATAGTTATCATAGTGATCGAAACACCAAATATTTTTTTCTCAAAAACGGCTCTAACGATTTGGATTAAATTTTTTATATTGTGAACTCCCAATAAGGCAACTATTCCATTAAAATTCCCATTCGTGGGAAAATGACGAGAGCGGCACAATCAATTACCAGAACTTTCGACGAAAATAGATTTTAGCGCAATTTTTCCTTTTAAACTCCGCTGAATTGTTACTAGTTTGTTTAAATTCTCAGATTGGGGTTCGCACGAGAGAGTGTCGTCTATTTGAACTTTTTCTGAGGGAGAAAGCAATGTATTTAGTTTCATCATGATTTAATTTTAGATTGTAGGTACTCTGATTCTGTTTGTCTTGTGTTTGTTAGGTTAGTAATCTTCAATTTTAATGATGCATTGTTTTCAGTGAGGTAAATATTAGGGCTGCGTTACCTCCCTCCGGTCACAATTCGTGCAGTTCTGTATGGTTTCTACGATTTCTTTCCAAAGATAGAAGTTACGTTGAGTCGATGAAACATTATTGAGAACCCGATACGATACCGTTTGATTGAGACGGCATCGACAGGAGAGGAGTACGAAAAAAAAAGCCTTCGGGGGGCCCTGGGCCGGTTCATCGAAACCGTGGCTAAAACGAAACGTTTTGCACGGGGACATCGCTTCTTCACGGCTCCTTCTGCCAGACAATGCCTTCTGATTCGTGACTGAGCCTCTCCTCGAGCCTCGCTGATAAAAATGCATACTTTCTTCTACCGTCGAAATGACACCTTTTGTGTACCGTGACGGGTTCACGAGCTAAACATCGCCTTTCCGTTAATCGGTTAATCCGCTCCTTCCAGAATCCGGGCACCTCATTATTTCGCCGTTGTACGGTCTCCTTATGTTCGTGGGTTTACAGTTACCCGGTGAACGCAGAAACCGGAATGTGTGTGTGCGTGCTGGGAAATGGCCGCGCGTTTACCTTTTATATCCGTTCCATCGAGTTCCTAACCCAAAGGAATGGAAAACGCAATTTTCTTTATGCAGGATTTTCATCTGACGTTCAAAACTTCAGGAACGCATTAACGTTAATTTGTGATGTTGCCCTCCTCCATTCCGCCACGCGAACATCCGTCCTGTCATATTTGCTCCTCTTAGATTGCCAAGTTAGCGCAAGATCCCACCTGAACATCCAGGATTACTGCAGACAGATTGGGCCCAACCAGAAAGAGCATGGTGGAGAAGAGCAACACTGCTGGTTGTCTCTGGAAAAGAACTGAGGCCGATGGAATGCGATTTTTTATATAGAAACTAGCGGTGCTAGGCGTAACATATTTTATTGAGGTACTCCCCGCATTAGTACATGGTCTTTGTTCTTCTTTCGATAATGTTCTTACCACCCATACCTTTTTTCAAGTATTTTTCTTTTTTATTCTTTCTCTATTTCTCCTCTCCTAATTTTCGTTCATCAAATGTTACATTGTTTAAAAGCGGAATTAATTTCTCGTATAAGACAAATTTTACGTTACAAATTAAGAGGGCTCATGAGGCCTATTTGTAATATATACCTGCCAATAAAGTTCAATTCAAGATATAAGCGATGAAATATCGGAAAATAAGATTCATCGTTTGCCTTATTTTTTTGAAAAGATCTAGAACGATTTAGATCCAATTTACGGAATGTTTTCTGGTTAATAGCTCCTTCATTTTTATTACTTTCCGCTACCCAATGGGAAAATATAGTAATCAAGTTTCAACAAAAAAAAATTGGCTTTTCTTCAGATCTTTACGTTTCAGACCTACTGAGTCTAAAAAACCTAATTTCGGCGCGTGGTCCGTGTGTGTGTGTGTGTGTCTGTAGTTCGATTTGCGGGAGAACGGCTGATCCGATTGAGCTAGTTATTTTTTTGTTTTGTTCGTTATTTTTTGTAGACACCAAAATAAGGTTATGGACGATTTCGGCCGGTGGGAAGGGGGGTGGGGGGACGAAAATGTACCAAAAACTAGGGTTTTTCGCATTTTTCTCGAAAACGGCTCGAACGATTTTGATTGAACTTTCAAATTATCTTCTACTAATCAATGCCTAACTTTTCTTCTCTATACATATCTCCATGAAAATACGGTGAACGGAGATATAGGCCCATGAAGCAAAAACAGGTTTTTTACGCTTTTTGGCAAAACGGCTTCGGCGATTTTCACCAAACTCACAGGATGTTTTCAAATAGTTGATACCTACATATTGTTCTGAATAAATGTTCCTCTGACAGTCCATTGAGCAGAGATAAAAATCAAAATGTGTCGAAAATAACGTTTTTTCGAACACTTCCGTAAATTCCAGGGTAACTGCTTCACCAGATGTGATAAATCCTAATGGAGTGTCTTTTAGTCTTCCATACCAACATTTCGTTCTCCATAATTATTTCTGTATATATATGTTGAACGGAGATATAAGCCAAGTTAACTCAGAAAAGGAGATTTGTCGAATATTAATTTATCGGTATTCCAATTTTCTCAAAAATGGCTCTAACGATTTCGATCAAACTTACGTAGTACTCTCAGCTAACTAGTCCCTACATTTTGTTTTCTATAAATGTTTCTGTAGAAATGCTCTGAATGAAGATATAGCGCCCGCCTATGTAGGTGGTGTTTGAAATTACGGGGGTGGCGGAAAGTTGTGTGTTGCCACGTGCCACAGCTTCTGTCAGCACAAGCTAAGACTGCCTTCGTTCACTGCATCCAGTGCCCCGATCCAGCAAATAAAGTGGAATATCCCTGTTGATTTGGTTTATCGTATCATTCAACATATTGTAAGATTGACATGCGTTGATAACAGTTAGTAAATATTGTTAGTGAGTGAGATAGAGTTTAGTTGGGAGTAGTACAAGAGCTGTTAGACGTATGACTGAGAAGGAGCTGTCTGTTGAGAAGAGGAATCTGAAATTGTGGGGTGGGAAAAGATAGTTGGGAAAGTCCAGGAAAGGTGGAAATCCGATGTCAATTGAAAATTATCGATGCTAAATACTTTCGATTAAATGTGTTAATAATTAACTAGACTGGAGAACAAGTTTTTCTTTGAACAGTTTTCTCGAACACTTGACATTTTTCTGTTTCCCGAACAACTCCTGGTTCTCATTGACGAACCTACTGGCTATGACAGTAATTACTCATTTTCTCAGTTCAGTGTCGAGGTATTTCTAGCGTGTTAAAACCAGCTGGTGCTAGTGGTAAGAAAAGACGTGCTGCCCAGCATATAGAAGAGAGAGAGAGAGAGAGAGAGAGAGAGAGAGAGAGAGAGAGAGAGAGAGAGAGAGAGAGAGAGAGAGAGAGAGAGAGAGAGAGAGAGAGAGAGAGAGAGAGAGAGAGAGAGAGAGAGAGAGAGAGAGAGAGAGAGAGAGAGTTTAGTTGGGAGTAGTGCAAGAGATGTTAGATGACTGACTGAGAAAGAGCTGTCTATTGAAAAGAGGAATCTAAAATTGAGGGGTGGGAAAAGATAGTTGGGAAAGTCCAGGAAAAGGGGTTCGTTGTCAATTGAAAAAAAAACTGCAGAGGTGGAATTTCGACAGATAACAATGGGCTTGAGGATGAAGGCGTTTGGGGAAACAATGAATTTCCTTTAGGGCTAGGGCAGACATTTTAGAGGTCAAAGACCCAGCTAATTTGACCTGCCGGACAACAATTTTATCAAAATCGTTACAACCGTTTTCGAGAAAAATGCGACAAACCCAAGTTGCTGGTACATTTTCGTCCCAGCCCCCCTTAACCATCGGTGGAAATCACGTATAACCTTATTTTCGCGTCTACAAAAAAAAAACAAAAAAGAAGCAGCTCACTCTTCGTAGCCGTAGGACGTAAAGATTTGAAGTAAGCCCAACTTGTTGTTTGACACGATACTTGGTCGCGGAAAGTGAAAAATAATGCAAGGGTAACGAATTGGGCCGTGAACATTAAATTGGCTTTGATTGGAGTGATGCGGGGGATGTACGTATGGAATAAATAGAGCGGCACAACAGTGTCGCGTTGAGGACTAATTTCCTCCGTTAGACTTAACAATAACATCAATGGAAACCAAGCTAATAATACAATCCCCCTGCATCGCTAACAATCGCAGATCATTTACTCTCAGGTCGGACAACCGCTTTCAATTATTACGTCGATATATCATCGAAGTCGAGCGGTTGATACTGAATTCGTATTAACCGAACGTTGCGGGGATGTTGCATCAGGTGAGGGTATTGGATTGATTACAGCTTCGGAACGGCTCTTTGTCCGTTGGAAACCCCCGGGAAAGTTGTGGCCATTCGACTATAATAGTTGGACTATTGGACTGTCGAGTCCGGGGGTAGGTCCGTGGACAGTGTGCGTGACAACTCGAACGCGTTTGACATTCTCCGCTTGCTGCCGTCCCCGCGGCGACGACACAAAAGCGCTATTAGCGCTTTTAGCCGCACAGGGGGAGGAACGAGGGAATCGCTAACAGAGCAGAAGGCCTTTCCATCAGCTCAATTAAATTCGAATAGATTTCCCGCTGCAACGGAGAAAACACATCATGTCCATTTGTGAAAGCTTTGGGTTTCAAATAAACCCATTAATCAAAGCCTCGGCTCCGCGAACCAAGCCCCCCCCCCTCCCAGCAACCCTCCATCCCTTACCCTTACCGCCCAGGACCATTTTGAATCGGTAAAGCGAATTGGAAGCAAATCCATCTTTAACTGTCAACAAAATGCCCGTTTCAGACGATATCTGGAGATCGCTTGTACGAGCGAGGGATTCCCTCCCGACTTATTAGGATAATGACGAGGAATCTGTCGATTTAGACTACGAGCGGGGCTACACGTGAAAATAATTAATGTTGCGGGACGAACCATTTCCTGTCCTCGAAACACTTCATCTCTTTTACTTCCATCGAAAATTACGTCCTCGTAAATGTCACCGGCCGAGCGGAGCGACGCTCGCGCCAATTCGCCCAACAGGTGGGCTCGGTGCGACTTGACAATCGCGTGAATCCACACTCCAATCCGAATCGTTCTTCTTTCGAACGTGCCATTGATAGTAGCCGACTTGAAGTTTGCCATACGCTCAGCTGTAATTATGTTCGCCTGTTAATCGTTTACCCCGCCTTAATAATGCAGTAGCAGTTCTCATTGACATCAGTGGAGCTCAATATGAGTGCCCCTTCGGGGCCGTGGACCAGGTGGCTGATTCCAGAGCTCGGTCCTTGTCTCGGACGAGGCTATGGTAGGGTGGATTTCTGCCTCACTCAGTTCCTATCAGGACATGGAGCATTTAGGGCTTACTTGCAACGAATCGGCAAGGCTGGATGATGCTTCCCGTGCCATCATCTCGTGCCGTAGGTGGGCAGGCTGGAGGTGGACAGTAGAAGACACAGTTGGTCAGCTCACGCCAGAGGCATTCGTTCGCTCCACGCTGCATTCAAAGGAAAACTGGATGCGCACTGCTCAATTTTCCAGAGCCGTGCTCAGCCAGAAGAGGATGGAGCTTGCTGTATCTCCCAGCAGTTTGGGAGGGTGTATGGGAATGGCGGCACGCTGCAAGGTTTTCGGTGAGGGTGAAGAGAATAAGAAAGAAGACGAGGACAGTGAACCTGGTGCAACGCGTTAAACGGTTCCAGGTTGGTTTTCAATACGCAGGAGTAAATTTATGGGGCCACTAGAAGCAGACCCTCCTTCCTACCCCCCCCCCTCCCACCAACTCCTACAATCAAATGCAGACATGTCTCAGTCCGGAGGACAATGGAGGAGGGATGCTCAGGGCTCGGTCATTGTTAGTGCAGAACCTTAGGGCTGGAGAAATTATTCGCGTATAGATGTAGATACCTACCACCATTTCCTCACGATTGGGAGTCATATATTCCTGAACCTGCGTCGCGATCCTGAAGAGGTCTGTTGCAACAGGGGGGGTTAGAGAGCCCCTGACTCGGGCAAAAATTACAGTGGTCACGATGCCCAACTTTCATCGGATTACGAATCTTCGTCTATAACCACTAGAATACGTTCACTGGGGTGCCTACAATGGGAGTCAGGCGGTACATCTCCTCAAGAACGCAGCTCACGTTCTCTTCGCCTGCCCCCTGTACAGCAATGCCCGTGAGCCGTCTTCACAGCGTAGAGTCGTGTGCACATTGTGGCCCAAAAAGCTGGTAGGCCCACCAAAGCCTGGCTTGTTTCCCCCATTAGGTACATCTACCCCCCTTACCCGTAGCGACGACGTCAAAGAAAGGATTTTTTAGAGTTGAGTGTTGTCACTCTTCAAAAGGGAGGCGACCGCGATCATGGACACTGCTCAGCCTTCTTTCCATATTAGGCAAAAAATTAGAAATCTTGATGTTGCAGTCCCTCAAAGGAGTCCTTGGCTGCAACCTCACAAAAGGCAATACGGGTGTACCAGAGGAAGGTCCACGCAGGATGTCATTGTCGAAATTCGGTGTGTTTCCCTGCTGGCATCGGCTAAATACGTCGTAGTAGTTCCAATTGACATCAGAGGAGCATTTGACAACCTTTGGTGGCCGGCGTTCCTTAATGAGCTTAAAGGTAGGGGAATTCCCCGCAACCTGTACTCGCTCGTCAGAAGTCACTTGACAGACAGAGTTGTAGCCTCCCGTCCCTTAAAGGCACTACCATTGCAAGGTTTGCCTCACTGCGTGCAATCACTAAGGCCACTTGGGATGTGTGTTACCATGACACTATCCTCATGTATAAGGCCATGTATCTAGGCGTGATTGGCTACTGCCCTGTTGTCTGGGGCAGCAAACTAACAGTCAATCAAAAGAGAGTATTGGCCCAATCTCAGAGAGCTACACTCCTGTGGATCACCAAGGCCTACAAGACTGTATCAACAGAAGCACTCCAGGTGATCACTGGTCAGTGACCAGTTGATCTGGCTGTTGAGTACATGGTTGACAAGTGGAGAGTAAAACGGGAGCTTCCCCCGCTTTGGGCTGAACTCCGTGCGGATCTCGCCACAGAACAAAAACTTGCCGCCATTGACGAATGGGCGTTAGAGAAATGGTAAGTGAGATGGGAATCCTCGTCAAAGGGACGTGACACGTATGAGTTCTTCCCCAACATCCGTCAGTCTTTCAAGAAAATGGGTTGAGCCAGACCACTGGACGAGCCAGTTCCTCACGGGACATGGTGACTTCAATGCGCGGCTCCACTTCTTTTCTCTGAAAGACTCTCCATTATGCACGTCTTGTGCCTCCAGTGCGGAGGAAACAAGAAACCATGTGCTGCTCCACTGTAGTTTCTACAACAGTGAGCGACGGTTGTTGGGAGGGCAAACGAACCTAGCAGCATTGACTGTTACAAAGCAAGCCTGTAACCATTTGGCAGAGTACGCGAAGAAGCTGATGGCTAAGAAATGTGGTCATAGTTGACCCAAGTAAATAGTTAGATCAGGTAGGAAACCAGATTAAGAACTCCTCCCAGACGGTACAGGATTCCTCTGGTGATCACCTCCGCACAGTAACACACGGGCAACAGCTCTCTGCCGGGAGACTGGCTAACGACCAAATACCTCTGCAGGTCTGAGTTCGTGCCGAGTTACTGCCTACTTCAAATGCAGGTGCCTCATGACTGACTCCAAGCCATGCACTATTGTGGACGACCTTACTGCGTTGATCCGCCCAATGGTGTCAGCACGTCAAGCTGCAGGTGGCCGAGGAAAAACTCTGCCGATCCTCTTGAAGGGAAAAGTAAATACCCAACCGTCAATACTCCTCGTTGGCGTTCCAATCTACACCTCCAGCTCACCTATACCGTGAGAGCTTATTCATGCCAATCAAATAATCAGGGGCGACCCATGAAATTATGAAATTCAAACTACCTGACTTCCTAGAACTTCCTTGAGCCTTTACCCGACTATTACAAAACAATAAACACGATCCCTACGACTCACTTATGCGATGTTTACTCGATAACGATCGTGGTATATGGAGCAACTCAATAACCCAAACGTTTAAACGTCTCCATTTTTTATGTACAACTTTTTTCTTTTTTTCCCCCCTAGGGCGCGCGGGACAAGTCCCTTTGTCACTGCGGCCACATATGGGCCTATTGTGGCACTGACCCTTTCTTATTAGAAGGCGTCGTACATAGCCGTCCCCTTAGGAATCCGAGTATGTCCTTCTACTCAGATTCCGCTATGATGTGGTTCCTGAGAAAATTCGAAACATTTGGCTGCCAAGCCAGGGCATTCACATAGGATGTGCTTCGGTCTCGTCCTCCTTGCTGATAAGTCTGCATTCCACCGCCTCTGAGATGCCTATCTTGTTGAGGTGATACCTGAGTGGCAGTGCCCGATGAGGAAGCTTGTCAGAACTCTCAGATCTTGCCTAGAGAGTGCCCTTTTGACAGGAAGGCGTGACGAACCTTTTTGCCTGTCTTAATCGGGGCTGGCGATGCCAATGGTCGCTGTTTTCCTGTGTCTCCCATCGAGCAACCTGACGATTCAGGTGACTCTTCGTCATACCCACGTATGGTTCAGGCCAGATGGGTAGGGATTCTGTACCCCTTTTCGCAAGGCAGTCAGCCTTTTCGTGGCCCTCATGCCCCCTATGAGCCGGCACCCAGATGAAGAGAGAAGAGCTTGTTACGGGCGCCGAGCTGTTTGAGCGCATGAAGGCATTTCCATGCCAGCTTAGAAAACTATAGGCTGCAATAGCTTTTAAGGCAGGCCGCCATGCCGGCCGGCTGTCCGAGAATATGTAGATCCGCTTGCCCTTGAGTCCTTTATTCCGGATGTACTACTTTGAGCTGCGTTCTATTAAATTCATATAAAATCGAGCTGAACGAGTAGAAGGTTGGGTTGGTAGTACGTGGGGCTGAGGAAAGTTATGTGATGCGTTAGACCGTAGAAGTTAGGTCGATGGATAGTAGTACGAAAACATCGCAGAGTTTAATTTAATATAATTATTCGATTGTATTCTTCACCTAGACAGACAGGACGGAAGGGAAGGCCTGTCATGGCCTTCATTCTCCCTGGTTGTTGAGCATAATGAATCGATCTCCATCACGCGCACGGCTAATCCTTTTTCATAACAGTAGGTCGTAAAGGCGGCCCATAGCAAGCGACGGAAAAGTCAAAATTCACAAGCCATAGAGAAACCGCGGCAAATGGCAGTGGGTTAGTAGGTGGCGATCTACGGATGTAGGAAACGGGAAAAACCCCCCGCCCTTCTCGCCCCTTTTCCAAGTCGTATCGTATCCAACGGAGTCGTTCAATTAGGATGATGGGCCGTCAGTTGAAGGGCCAGACTTGAACAAAGAGTGGGGTGTCAATGGAGATTAAACTGCTCCGAGTGCTTTGGCTTGAGTACTAAAACAGGCTGTAACCCTCTTACTCTGGCTGCCAACCTCGTAAAAACCCTCCCCCCTCTCGCCTTGCAACATCCACCAGTTCCTTCCACGCTGCAGAGCATCTCCTGCCCTTCCCATCAACTCTTCACGATGGTTGAAGGGCCGAAGAGACCGGCGATGAGGAGGGGGGATCCTCCGGAGTTTGAGTCTCCTTTTACTACCTTCTCTCTACCTTGAACTCTATTACACGCAGATTTGGCTCCATACCGCTCCATTACATTCAATTACTACACCTTTTCCCTCATACGATCTCGTGGTTTCCCTCAAACCACCCACCAACTACTTTTTCCTCGTTTTTATTACAATTTTATTTTACGACCAAATAAAACCCCTTACTTTTCCGCCCACCGCGTCAATCCTGCGCAACCCCCTCATTTCGTCTTCTGTGTTGATTGAGTTCCACTTGGTAAGTTATGATACGGAGGTTTTTCTCTGAAATCTAATGGGCTGTTAGCTTTTGCGGCCTTTGGGTGGTCTCCCTTAACTTGGAAAAAACAACGTAAACCAAAAATCTGTTACAACGCCGACATTTTACGATGGAAATTTTGAACTCGTGAAAATGTCCATTCAACGGATTGTCATAGGTACTGAGCGAAATGTTGCGCAAACGCGATGGAACGAAGCGGAGAACTGAACTGTTTTATTAGCAACAGGTTTTTGGATAGCAATCGACTATAAACGGTAACCAAAACAGGACACAGTCCGGTGGCAACATCCTTAACGCCACTTGCCTCCATTTGTGGATGAAACGTCTCTTTTTCGAGAGTAGGTCTGTTGCCTTGTCAAATGGCTCTTCCTGAACCCTCGAAGAACCGTGACATGTACGTTCCGATATGTGGGGTGTGCGGAGGCAGTGTCGGCCTCTCAGCCCTAACCTGCCTTCCGCCCCATCGCGCAAACAGAGGGAATTGGGATAGGGACTGCATCCAGTGAACCCAGGGATCGGGAGATCAGTCCGCCTCCGCCCTAGCGTCCTGCAGAAGAATCTGCAGACACTATGCACCGCTACAGTACTATTTCCGGGAGAATATCCCTTAAGGCTGTAATGATCGCTAGCCCACATCCATTCCATTCCAATAGTGGTCCAATAATGGTCCATTCTAGACTTACGGCTTCAGGGATCTCGGGGTTTGGACTTGCTCCTCCTTGCTGGAGGAACCCAGGTCCCTGGAAACACAAGAACCCTCCCACAACCAGCTACGCCCAGCAGCTAGACGGGGGAGGCCCCACAAATGCCAGTTTTCCATCCCCGGAGGAGGGGTGTATAACACCCCTGGATCCCCCCTGTCCCTATCTCCACTCAATGCTAAACACCCACGCAACCACCCATCCCCACTTAGTTACATTCATACCACCCCTTGCATACACTAACCTACAATCCATTCAGGCAATAATTTACATTCTTACCCCATCCACTCACACCCAGCACAAGTGGACCCCCCAGGACCACCAGGAGGTTGTTCAGAGCTTTCTTAGCGCCCGAGGGATCCGGACAGTCCCCTAAAAATTAACGTATTGGCAATGAAATAAATCATAATCAAAACCCGAAAAAAACAAGCGTAATGGCAACAAACTAAACCACATGACAGTGGAAAAATAATTCAGAAATAATCTCCAAGGCCGTTTGTTAGCAGGAGGGGCTAATTGAACTCCTATAATATAAGGGAAAAAAGGCACCCTTGGGGGGGGGGGGGTCCTATTAGGTCTAAGGGCAACAAATTAATTCGACCAGAGCTGAGCCGAACATTCTTCATTTGAGTATATCTGTTTGGCGTGATGAAGGCAGGCTTATTAAAAGAAAACACACCAGCCATTATCTGTGTGTAAGGTTCATTCCGACTTGGGCTATCAGCCTGTAAGGTTCAAAAATATTGTCGGGAGTAGCCGGCGCGGGCAGTTATATTGAATGCAGCGTTCCCTGGCGTCTGTGAGGTCGACGATGTAACGGCAGCAACTGGAAACAGCGGCAGGACTGTGTTGAGCGCTGTTGCATCTTTCTCAGTTTGTGGCAAAGTGATAGACGCGAGCCCGAGTTAGAAGAGAAACAATGTAAAAGGCATAGTCTCACTGTCCAGGCAGCATCAAGGCAATGTTCATATAAATAAATAGTAATGTACGACGGGGGACAAAACAAGAGCCTTCTCTCTGGCTCATTGAGGAAGGATATGTTGACAGAGGAGGCTGTTTGGATTGGCAGAAGTGAGAGAGTCGTCCGCTTGTGAACAATCCTATCAATTCACTCTGCTGATGAGGTAAATGTTCGGAACATGTTTGGCTAGTAATAATTTTCTGAGAGTGCTGTCACGCTCCTCTCCAGTGGACCGGCCAGGCGTAGATTCGCCATATTTGCACAAGCGTGGACGGCAAGGCGAAGCCAGCTGGAAACGTGGTCTCCCCCTTGTGCCTTAGAGGCACCATGCGCAATCCTGAGCTCACCCCTTAGAGCCGGCATTTAGACGCGTGGCATGCCTATCGGACGAGGGCAGGACATGAAAGGCCTTTACCCTCCTCCTCCACCCTTTGCACCATCGAGCCGGTAGGCCACAAGTGGCCTGGCTTGTTCCCCCGTTTGGCTTGTAGTAATTGAAAAAATGAATGGTTAGTGGGTGTGAAGGCGCCATGATGCGAATTTCAACCTCGTATTGGGTAAGTTTGGTATCAAAAACACAAGTGTGTAAGCAATGCCTGTCCAACTCATTTCGTTCGTGGAAACCCGCAGAAATTGTATTTTTCGCTTTCAAGTTGGTTCTTCCTTTTCATTGTATTTCAAAGTCCAATGTCTAGAGCCTTGGAAAAAGAGGTAAGGGAAAGGTGGGGAGTGAAGATATTGAAAACTTCGACGGTAAACCCATTGCCAGCGGTGTAACTGTTTGGGCTAATGGCAAGGAACTATTTCAGCCTGAGCTGAGCCGAACAATGCGTATGGTTGGCAACATTTGTGCTTTTGCAAGTAGTTGAGTAGCGGACAACAATAGTTTTGTACTTAGGGGATTAAGTAGGCTGAAGATTGATCCGGAGACTTTTGGCACACTGTGCACTCCTTCTCTACCCGAGCTAGGTTACTATTTTACTCAGCAGTCATCCACTGGGCCTGTCAATTGACGCGTCCTTACAAATCCAGTTAACCCTTGTGCAAAATACAACGCGGTATTTTGTGGTGTTAGTCATCTGTACGTTGTCTCTGCATTGAAGTGACCTCCGGGTGCTAAAAATTAAAGTGGCATGGTTTCCCCCCTTTGTTGAGGTAGGGCAGTAATTTTTGATACTAATGAACTGTACGTCAATAGTTGCCTACCTCTACCCAATGCCAAACCCCTCTAGGACTCCGTGGCAATACTTGTACATCGGTGTTGGTATTTACCCACTATGCACACACCGTCGAATCAAAATACGTCCCGAGTGCAAGTGCGCTCTCCTTTGATTGCCGTTCGACCTCCAGATAGCGTAATTCAACGTCGAGGCGCATTTGCATGCGTCGCGGCTTTCGTCCAGGTAGCTTGTCAAATGCTAAGGCGCCCTCTTTAAAATCGCCCCGACGCAACAATCGCGCTACACGTTGCTCATAAATAATTGCAACCAACAACGGGGAGTGAGGCCAAAGTGAAGGCAGGTTGGTTAGTACTCATCTCCCCCGCCCCTGATGGAGCTGGTCGAGTGTAGGCTGCAGGCATCGTCAGGCTGAGCCGGGAGGTACCTGCTCCTCCCGTTTAAACGAAACCAGGGGCTATACATTACGATGCTATCTTGATCCAGAAGGTAAAACATCCGATGATGGATTTAAAGGCGACTCGGGGAGTATTGAAAGGTTTATGCCGGCATTGTTGTGTTTCAACACATACTCACTTCATTCGTCAGACGAGGGGCGGAAGAATAAAACGAAAGAAAAAAAAAAGAAAGAAAAGTCTCCTCAACTCTTCAACCTGAGGACTACGTTTGCATACACTGGACTATCGTCACCATTGTCTTGTGCCTCCCATCCAGCCATTGTCTCTGTACGCAAACATCCAGCCCGAGGTAACGATATAAATTCCCTCCGGTGTCTTGGCGACTTTATTTCATGCATTGGCCCAGCGCTTATACTTCTGCGTCGTTTGAAGGATGGGTTTCTAAAACTTGAAGTACAACCGGAGTGTCAATTACATGTGCCGCTCCTTCGAAACTTGATGCTGTCAACGATGTACGAGGTGGCTGTCGGCTGGTTGTCCAGTTACAAATACAAATACTCCAGTGGTTTCCCTTTTAGACCGCTGTGGGTACTTGAACATTCGCCTACGAGCTCGACGTTTGGCAATGATACTGAGTGTGGGTGTGAAGTGGGTGACGTGGTAGCCATATACCGCAATGTGTTTTGCTGTTCGAAATATTGTTATCTTTTTACATTCCTTGGCCCTAAGATGTAATTGGCCCTAAGATGTAATTGGCTGAAGAAAAACTCAAACATTACAGTAAAGCGATAACCACGCGACGTCGCAGACCTCTAGAATTGGACAATCGAATACCAAGGGCATCCAGTACAGTCAGGAGGCCTGTCAGCGCTAAGGTTAGGACTGCGTCCCTCCATGCCCATTGAGTAGCATGGTCAACGTCCAAGAGGCTGGCAAACCCAGCCCCAACCAGTCATCAATTAGCGGAAAAAACTCAAATACTCTCCCACTCACTAGCCCTCTTTGCCAGTACCTCCTTGAGACCTCAGCTTGAGCGTAAACGATTCCTCTCTGAACAGAAAGAGAGGAATCTGCTGCCGTGTCCTTGGCAAGTTAGTCAGCCTTCTCATTCCCTGGAGTGCCTACATGAGCTCTCAACCACCTCACCCTGATCTTCCATCTCCTGACTTCCTGGATGCAATTCATACAAAGCCAGCCTAAATTCTACTACGGTTGGCGTGCAGTTTTTGTGTGGTTTTAATGTCAAGGCAGTAGAAACCTAGCTGTGTCCGTACAGAAGATGGCTTTCTGCAAACTCCCTGCCTTGATAACCACTGAACCCCTCGCAGCAACTCCAGCATTTCCGCCTGGTTGTTGGAGTGCTACTCACTGGGACAGAACACATGGCTGTAAACACCGCAAATGAGCACTTGGCTCACTGCAGTCCAAGATCACTTCCATCAACATACACTGAAGCATGGGCACCCCTCCTGGTTCCAACAGTCACCATCTTTTTTGGGTGTGGCCAATGGTCTCTCCACCTCTCGCTCCTATTAGAGGGCCCGTCAAGTGCCAATTGGCTCCCTTGCTCCGTCCTCGAGCTGCTTCTCACCCGCAATAACACAGCAACCATGGAAAGAGACTGTGTGCACGATTCGAATCATTCTTAGCAACATGACCCTTTGGACAACGCAAGGCATCCACGTCCCTCCACATCTGCAGAGCCTCTCCAGACACTGGAACAGCGTGGACAATGCAGAGGGACAATGGCGCCACAGTACATCACTCCCAGGGCACTCCAATGCATCTTTGCAACCCTAGCCAAATGTTCGTGTTGTGTTAGTTGTGAGTGTGTGTCAGTGAACGCGATTGAGAGGAAACGACTGAACTAAATCACCTCAAACTTGATATCTATCTCGCATGTCACCATGGGGCACCAAATTATGGGTATGAGCGAAATCCGCTCAAAACTAACTATAGTTATCATAGTGATCGAAACACCAAAATTGTTTTTCTCAAAAACGGCTCTTACGATTGTGATTAAATTTTTTGTGTGTGCAGCCCTTAATGTAACGGCAATACCGTATCACTCCCATTTGTGGGAAAATGACAAGAGCAGCACAATAAATTGTCAACGATTTGGACGAAAATAGATTTTGGCGCAGTTTTTGCCGTGTAAACTCCAGTCAAATGTTATTAGAATGTTCAGAAAAATGGAGGTTGTAGTACAATCACGTATCTATACAATGAGCATTTAATAACGTTCATAAGATATACAGGGGCTACTTTAGAAATTCCGGAATTTCAACCATTCATTGAATACCATATCTAAACGTTTTTACCCGATAACCCTGGAAAAGTGATTGTTATTCTTTTCAAAAAAAATCGTCCTTGGAGTCTCATTAATACTCTATGCACCAATTGGTCATTAATGGGCAGGGCATGAGTACGAGCAGCACAATTAATTCCGGATCTGTAGGCGCTATCGCTTTCTGCCGCCACCGTTCATTCGTCACACCTGATATTTTCATGTTTACACTTTCTTCCATAAATTGTGCGTTCAAGGTGTGTAGTTTCACGGGTGAAGCCACCGTTCTATCAGCTGTTTACGTAAATGTTAATATATCGACTTACCAATACCATCACGCTGACTATGCTAATCATTCGGATCGCTCGCGTTGCTGCGTTTTTTGTTTTTTTTTGCTCCACGGGAACCCGATCATTTTCAATTAATTTCGGACGGTCGGTATCTCCTCGAACAATCACCAAACTGAAAACTCATTCAACGGGCTCGCGTGAAGGAGTGTTTTTGATATTTTACCGCTCTCCAAAAAAAAAGCAGGAAATAGCGCGGATGCAGAGATCTGAAGGGAAATGAGGGTCTGTTAAAAACGTATCTTACTGCTTTCAGGGAAACAGGTCTCTCCTGGTCTCTTCAGATATAAATGGATCTTCCTTCCCTCCTCCCGTTCACCTTTCAAATATTTACTCTTTCCCTCTGGATAAAATCTCTGAATTTTTCATCCTTCCGCCGTCCCTCGGTTTTCTCCCGTACGTACTTTCAGCTCGTGGGGTGAATTTTTGCCTCTGGAGGGGTCCCGTTGTACGGCGATGGTTGAAGCTACAGTCTTTCAAGTTCGTCGGTACATTATTCACTTTATGGGGCAGAGTCTGAGGTAGTCCGAAGTTCCGCCTATTATCACTCATTTCGAGGATTGTAGAGAATTTCGAATTTATGAAGACTCTGTTCCGCTAATCGTCAAATATCTGGTGCGTGGCGACACACAACTTCCCTCAACCCGCGTAAATCCGACGACCTGCTAAATATACGAGCGCTATATCTAAGTTTATCGCATTTCTACGGGAACATTTACTTGGAACAAAGTGTAGGGACTTGTCAGTTGAGAGTACTCCGTATGTTTGATTGAAATCATTAGTGCCGTTTTTCAGAAAATTGGAAACCCGATAAATTAATATTCGACAAATCTCGTTTTCAGAGCTATCACGGCTTATATCTTCGTTCAACAGATAGATAAAGAAATAATTGCGTAGAATAAAATGTAGGTATGGGTTGCTAGAAGACGTAGTAAGATGGATCAAATCCAGTGACACAGTTATTCGGTAAATTACAAAAATGTTTTAAAAAAACACCATTTTCGACATGTTTTCATTTCTATTTCTGTTCGAAGGACAGTCAGAGGAACATTTATTGAGAACAATATGTAGGACTTTACTATTTAAAAACATTCTGTGATTTTGGTGAAAATGTTTGAAGCCGTTTTGCCAAAAAGCGTAAACCTATTTTCAATCTTGTAGACACGAGTCATAAAAATAGTTGGTGCGTAGCAACACACAACATTCCATAAATTCGACGACCCGCTGCACAATCAGGCTGTGTTGAGCGCACGAAGGGGGGGGGGGAGTTGAGTTGAGAGGAAATAAATCGAGGGGTGGGAAGGGGATATTTTGGAAAGTCCGGAAAGGGGGAAATCAGCCGCTTCGGAATAACTGACGGGACTGGACTTTCCCGCACCTACAGACTTAGGACTTGGGGTCAGAAATAGGTTGACTAGATGTTCAGGGAGGCCCGAAACAAAGGGCTTCTCGTTCCGAGCTCAATATCCCAACTAATTCAGCCTGCGCCGAACTCGGGCGTTGTATCTTTATTTAGCGCATTTCTACGGAAACATTTATTGATTACAATATTTAAGTACTCGTTATTTGAGAAAACTCCGTAAGTTTCATCGAAATCATTAGGGCAGGAAAAACGATCAAATTAATAGCCAATCTCGTTATTCGAGCTACCATGGCCTATACCTCTGTTCAACAGATAGATACAGAAATAATTGCAGAGAACAAAATGTGGGCATAGGTTGCTAGAAAACACTCAGTAAGATTGATCCAGTGAAGGAGTTACCCTGGAATTTACGAAAATGTTCAAAAAACCATTATCGTTGCCACTGTTTTGCCCAAAAGCGTAACAAACCTATTGTTTACCATCGTTCGCCGTATGTATCTTCACGGAATATTTATGGTGAAGAAAAGTTAGCTATTAATAGTAGAAGATAATGTGAAAGTTTAATCAAAATCGTTCGGGGCAGGGTGTAAAGCGTGCTGTCGGACTGATGGGGGCGGCCTTGCGTATCGTGTGCTTGTGGTGTGGGGAGATGGGGTTATCCATCAACCCAGCCAAAACAGTTCACAAGGCTAAGGCAACTGTCGGAACTGAGGCCGCAGTTAGTGATGTGCAAAGAAATTCAGCTCAGCTAGCAAGTCAAGTACCTGGGTGTGATTCTAGATCGAAAACTAGTCTGGAAAGAGTAAATCAGATACGTGACCAGGAAGGCGATAACGGCCCCGTGGGCGTGTCAGAGAATGTGCGGGAGGACATGGGGCCTGCTGGTTCTACGAAGCTGTTGTGAGACCAATAATCTCATATGAGTGTGGTGGCATAGAGCTGCCATTGGAATGAACGGCAGCAGCCTAGCCAAAGTAGAAAGGCTGGAGTGCCTACTTATAGCAGGGGCGATGAAGACTACACCCACCATCACCATGGAGAGACTGTTCGACCTTCTTCCCTTGGACATTTATGTAGGTGGCTTACAGACTCACCAAGCTCGGTATAGCTAAGGTGCCACAGGCGACTAATGAACACCTGGCTATATTCAGGGACTTGGAGACTTATAAGGAGCTCTGCATGAGCACGGGCGCAATTGTGCCCATATGAGTTCGAGAGGAAATATAATGTTCAGCCATTGAGAGGTTCATAGAACAGCGAGAGTGGCCAGTTTCGGCCTCCCGATGGCATCAACATCTTTACTCCTACAACAGGCTCTAAGGTGTGGATGTGTGGCTCTGGAAGGAGTGGGACGTACATTGCCCTAGGCCCCACTCCAACGGTTTCAAGCAGAGATCTATGCTATTATAGCCGGGGCAATCTTAATGCATGTAGCAACAGAACTATCAACATATTGATAGTCAAGCGTCGTGCAAAGCGCTGATGAACTGCTGCACAACGTCAAAAATGGTGCGAGAGTGCAGGATGTGGTTTAACTCCTTAGCATGCGCGAATAGAGTTAATGAGTGTTGGATTCCTGGACACATGGGGATCATTGGAAATGCGATGGCGGACCATTTGGCCAGACGCGGTTCGTCTACGGCATCTATTGGGCTACTGCCCCATTGTGGGATTTCTCTGTCACTAGTTAAAAGGACTGTGGGAGAACATTCCAGAAGACAGCATCAGACAGTCTGGAATGCATGAGTAAGACACTCCAAACGCTTTGTCTAAGAGCAATCAAGTGAGATAAGACACAGCCTTCTGAGGATGGAGAGGAAGGACTTGAGGATTGTTGGGATCATAACCGGGCACTGCAGAATGAACAAACACACGTATTATGGGTATAGTCGATGTTTTCGTCTTGTTTACTATTTGGAAACGAGGCCTTCGTGGGGGGGTCTCATTCCTCAAGATCAGGACGACTCGCCTCAACGTCTTCGTTTAGCGATCCAAACCAGAACTCCGATTCACGTCCAATTCTCATATTTTTCCCGCGTGCTCGTGCTCGGAGTCAGGTCATCAGTATCCTGAATTCACCCAAATTTACGGCCAACAACCACAACCCTTGACTCATCGCCGACCATAGAGCCAACTCCTACCGCCATTCACCACCTCGCATCATCTGCAAGATCACCATCATCACCATTCAATTTCCGGTCAGACCAACCCAACTTCCTACAACCATCACGATCAATGTGTCATCAATTTCATTTTCAATCGAAGAAAATTTTCTTTTCAATATATTTTTACTTTCCGCTACCCGAAAGGAAGGAAAGTATAGTAATCGGCCCAAAAAAAAATTTGGGTTTTCTTCAGATCTTTACGTTTCAGACCCTACTGAGTCTAAAAAACCTAATTTCGGAGAGAGGTCCGTGTGTGTGTATGTCTGTGTGTGTGTCTGTAGTTCGATTTGCGAGAGAACGGCTGATCCGATTGAGCTGGTTCTTTTTTTGTTTTGTTCTTTAGTTTTTGTAGACACCAAAATAAGGTTATGGACGATTTCGGCCGATGGGAAGGGGGGTGGGGGACGAAAATGTACCAAAAACTAGGGTTTTTCGCATTTTTCTCGAAAACGGCTCAAACGATTTTGATTAAACTTTCAAATCACCTTCTACTAATCAATACCTAACTTTTCTTCTCTATACATATCTCCATGAAAATACGGTGAACGGAGATATGGGCCCCTGAAGCAAAAATAGGTTTTTTACGCTTTTTGGCAAAACGGCTTCAGCGATTTTCACCAAACTCACAGGATGTTTTCAAATAGTTAATACCTACATATTCTTTTCAATAAATGTTCCTGTGACGGTCCATTGAACAGAGATAAAAATCAAAATGTGTCGAAAATAACGTTTTTTCTAACATTTCCGTAAATTCCAGGGTAACTTTTTCACCAGATGTGATAAATCTTAATGGAGTGTCTTTTAGTCACCCATAGCCACATTTCGTTCCCCATAATTATTTCTGTATTTATATGTTGAACGGAGATATAAGCCAAGTTAACTCAGAAAAGGAGATTTGCCGAATATTAATTTATCGGTATTCCAAATTTCTCAAAAACGGCTCTAACGATTTCGATCAAACTTTCGGAGTACTCTCAGCTAACTAGTCCCTACGTTTTGTTCTCCATAAATGTTGCTGTAAAAATGCGTTGAAACGAAGATATAGCGCCCGCCTATGTAGGTGGTGTTCGAACTTAAAGGGGTGGCGGAAAGTTGTGTGTTGCTACGCACCAGATATTTTTTCGTTTGAGTTGAAATAATTGATTTTTTCCTTGATAACTTAAATCCCATTAAGAACACGACAAATCAGCACTGAAATATGTTTTCGTCTAAACTTTTGCTCATTTTATTGGGCCGCCAAGAATGTCAATATTTGTCTGCACACGAAATTTGAACGAGTCACAATGGAAAACGACAACTATAGTTAGTTTTCGACCGATATCGCCTATAACGTTATTTTGGCGTCCCTAATTGATATGAAAGGCTGAACGTCGAGAATATTTTGTCTCAGCTGACTACATCAAAATGCCATGGGATGCAATGTGCGCGTTCGAAGTCGTTCGAAAAGGTGTTAAAAGTCACGCGAGAAAGAAAACTTCTTCGGGCCGATATACGTGAAAACAATACTCGCAATAAATGAATTACATCGACGAAGGGTGGTGAAGGGGTGGGGGGGGGAGAGAGAACAGAAATGCGACGTACATGACGTATAATGAGTCGAAGTAGTTGATGTTTAGAGGACTGTCACTGTCGAGTTAGCGGCGCCTTGTAAGGGCCTTAAGCCCACCCTGCTCTACACTAAGGAAAGCAACAAGTGAAGAAGTTCTGGGCTGTCTATAATGACGAACCGGGTCACTTTAACGATTCATCCTGACGCCTCATGTTATTCCCTTTTTCGAAAGAAACCGTCTTTCAATATGTATTAAACCAGATGCGAGAACATCGAAGGAGTTTAATCGATAAAAGGGCGCAAAGAGCCGGCAATCGCCTCGAGGAAAACCGTGTTCGCCCGTCAAAATGATATTCCGACACACGCTACACGGATTTTCTCATAGTCGATCCGTCCATTCAAGGTCAGAGCTGGTTTCTTCGAACGCCAATCAATCGGCTTCGAGAGCGAGAATCGAACGTGTTCTAGACCCCCGTGAAAGCCCCAACAAGTTGGGGTTTCTTCAAATCGTTACGTTTCGACACCTGCTAAGTCTAAAAGAAAAGCTAATTTCGGCGCGGGGTCCGTCTGTGTTGGGCAATAGCTCTCCACGGGGAGAATGACGAACGACCAAATACCTGCCGTATCAGCGCAGGTCTGGGTTCGGTGGATGCTGCAATGGTCTCTCGCATGATGGCCAAACCGCAACTTCCACGACAGTAGACTGACATAACCCACTTTGAGGGTTCAGGAACATTTGATGAGCAAACGGAGCTGTGTGTGTCTGTGGTTCGATTTGCGGGAGAACGTCAGGACCGACTGAGTTAGTTAAGTTCGTTATTTTTAGCAGGCACAGTAATCGGGTAATGGGCGATTTCCATCAATTGGGTTGAAATCTACCAAAAACTAGGGTTTTTCGCATTTTTCTCGAAAACGGCTCCAACGATTTTGATTATATAGTCTTCTGACTGTCCCACAGGTGGCCAGACGGCCTATTGTGCCCCTCCTAATGTCTTACAGGTCAATGCCTAGCTTCCTGAGGCAAGCCAGCTAGTTCCAGAAAGAGTCCTTGTTGGTATCCATCCTGGGAGAAGTGGTGCCAAAAACCAAAAGTCGCTCCCTCTCAAGTCTCTGGCACTGGGCCAGGACGTGGTAGGGAGTCTCCTCATCCGTGCCACACCACTTACACTGAGGAGTGTCGACAATGCCCTTGACTGCGTGTTTGTTTATTTTGGCAATCTCCCGTGATGATTTCCACTATACTCATCTCCATCATCTGAAGGCCACGATTGGTGAGCCTCGCTTCCACAGCATTCCAGACTGTCTGATGCACTCTGGCGTATCCTCCCACATTCCTCTTGACTAGAGACAGAGATACTCTCGTAACAGCGAACACCCAGCAAAATGCCATCCTCCTGCAGGCGCATTCCTGTCCAACGAGCAACGCCTACGCCCTTTTAACCGATGGGAATCTTCACAACTCCCCGGGGATTCAAAAT
This sequence comes from Pachypeltis micranthus, assembly GCA_020466155.1. NCBI lineage: Eukaryota > Metazoa > Arthropoda > Insecta > Hemiptera > Miridae > Pachypeltis > Pachypeltis micranthus. Next base: position 7,723,641 of record CM035778.1, read on the forward strand.
TTGAGGTAAAACGAAAAACACTCTCACAAAGCCGGGCGACTCGGCTGGCGGTATCCTATTTGTTTTTACGTCCAGGAAATGACGTTAACTCGTTAGAATAAATTAGTCGGGGCCGTTTTAACGTGACGTATGTTCCGGCGACGACTGTTGAAGCCACAATTTTTATTATCTTTCGAGGAGGTAACCGCTTTGTGGTTGGGTACAGGGACGTGCGGGAGCCAGCCGCCAACCGTAGCTCTGTTTGTTCTAACCAAACAAGCAAACAGAACGTGCTGTCGCATAAAGGCATCCCCCTGGGCTATTAATTAGACCGCCACCTCTTCACTGCTCCTCTGATACGCAATCTCTGTTCAACCCACGTTTCCTCATCTTATTGCTTTAGAAAAGTATCATTTTCAGATTTCACCCTTCACCCCCCCTCACCGCCAAACCAACCATGTCCGCCGCTGCCAACCGCCAATGAATCCTCTTTAGCCTGAAAGACCTCCACATGCCCGCCAGTGAACGCTCGTTTCTCTGGATTCGTTTTCGTTTCTACGGTTTCGCGGGGCCCCCCTCAAAAAGAGCGAATTTCGCTTTTCGCCGTGTTTTATCTCTGCGCGTTGGTGATTTATTTTAGCGCGCCCTTTTTACTTTCCTCACTCTGACGAAGTAGAAAGGAGAGTTATGTAATCGGCTGAAAAATTTAGTTCGTTTAATGTTCGTGTAAAAGGTCTGCCTGCGCGTGTGGCTGTGATTAGCTCAAATTTGACGTTCAGGAGGCCGACAATCGATCTAGAACGAACTATAGTGATTAGAACTCATTCATAATAACTTACTGGCTCATATCAAATTTTTTAAAATTATACTACGACATTTCGATATCAACGCATATCGAGAGTATCTGCGTGCGCCATTATTATTCAGATATAACGATGCCATCTGTAAGTGCTGATCATACTTGCATACTAGTATGTCGATCGGAACTATAGATGGTGTACTCAATGCATCAACTTGTCATGACTTTCACTGTACATAGTGATAATCCTCCTAACTCATTGCAAATCGTGTGGTCCAAGACCTGTGGCGATTGAAGAGCGTACCAGCCCCTGCGGTCACCTCCTCTCTCCTGCCAACACGTTATAAAACACCGGGAGCTTTCCAGTGTGACCACAACCCCAACGAAACTCAAGTCTTGGTTTGACGGCTGGTGACAGAAGTGTGAGTAGAAGTCATTCAATTTGGCTGCAGTTTGAGCAACCTGAGGAGGCTTCAGTGCTGGAATTCCTTCTGCCGTCACCTATTCTCCTTCTCCGTGTGGATTCAGGGGATTGGGCGATCCACGATCCCGACCTGAACTGCAATCCTTTTCCACCAAACGCGCTTTCGTGGCAGAACACTCAAAAACACTTGTATTGAGCGGAAGACTGTCCTAGGTGCAGCCTTTTGAGTGAGAGTCCTAGGTGCAGCCTTTTGAGTGAGGAAGGGGACCAATCGGGCTTGAGCGTTCCCAGGGCGGCTGACAGTGTGTCGAATAATCCCTTATGCGTAAGAGTCCCAGTGGGTGGCCGGACTGGCAGCTGTGGCGCATGTGCGGGCATCCCATTGACGAGGAGAGCTTAATGCTGCTTATGAGGGTCCCAAGGCTCCTATTACTCACAACCCGGAATATGTGAAAGGGCCCGGTTGCGCTGTTTGGGCTACCTAGCCCCCTGGGACCCCTTCAGATTAGGGGCTCGGGGGCAGCGACGGCGTGTTTTCACAGGCCCTGTGGAGTTCCTCCCTCACCAAACTGCCATGGTTTCCCATAGAGGGGCTGTGGCTTGTGGCTGTCAGCGCAGTTACCCAGTAGGCACTCGTCTTCATCGCCAGCATGGTAATGTACCGCCTGACTCCTATTAAAGCACCGGGTAACCGTGGTCTAGTAGATAAGACATTCGTTCATAATTCTCGACGTAAAGTCGAGGATTGTGGATCGGAGCTCCGGCGCAATTGCCGTAATTTTTGCCTGCGTCAGCGGATCCCCAAACGTCTCCAAACCCCCTCGTAACAGTAACGTTGGTCTGAGTGACTGACGACATGAGTGGGGAATTGTCTGACCCGCAGACAGTCATTAAATAAATATGGGAGTCCGCTGGAGATTGTCCACTCAGCCTTTTTTTCGCACATTGCTTTCTAACTCATCCAACCTAGGAGGTTTGTTCGGCTTAAAGGCCTAAGGCTCTCACGGATGTTGAGAACTGTCACATTCTCATTTTGCTTGCCAATTATCTAACCCTGCTCATACGGAAGTCTATGCGGAGTTTGGCCCAGAGCGAGTGGGGAGCTCCCTATTCACTCACTGCTTGCCACTGTGCACTCAACGGCCAAGTCAACTGGTAACTGACCTGCTGTTCCTCATTACCGGGGAGGCAGTTGCGCCTCCTACATCGCACATAACAACCCATCAGCACCTGGCTAGCCTTGCTTGTGTATGCTCATCTTTTCCAGTTCATCCTTCTTCTTCGCGTTCGCCTTAGATTCTGGCACACCGAGGAACAGCAGGCTTTAGGCGTACCTCTTGGCATGTCCAGACTGGGCCTCGTAGCGGCACCAGGTGTTCGGTTGACGATACATTCTTACCTATTTATTTATTTTTGTTTTTCCGCTTCTGGGGGGGGGGGGGTAATTGGCCGACAGTCCATCGGGCTAGAGTCTGGTAACTGACCTGCTGTTCCTCATTACCGGGGAGGCGGTTGCACCTGCTACGTTCCCCATAACAACCCATTAGAACCTGGCTAGCCTTGCTCGTGTATGCTCATCCTTTCCAGTTCATCCTTCTTCTTCGCGTTCGCCTTAGATTCGGGCGCACCCAGGAACAGCAGGCTATAGACATACTAAAGTTAACGTACCTGTTAGGTGAGTCCGTCTCCTCTGGCTTGTGAGTTACTGTGGGCAAGCGCTTTCGATGTAAAGACATCATCGTCTGGCCGTTAAGTCAGTACCCAATTTCTTTAATACCTATAGACATACCTCTTGGTGCGTCCAGACTGGACCTCGTAGCGGCACCAGGTGTTTGGTTGACGATGCCTTCTTACCGATTTATTTATTTTTGTTTTTACCTGTGCATGGGTGGGGGGGGGGGATTGGCCCACAGTCCATCGGGCTAGAGTTTGGTAACTGATCCGTGATCTCTCGTCGCAACCTACGAGGTCTCTTCAATAAATAACCGAACTTTTTAAACAACGCGGCAACAGGCATATTTAGCGATGTGCGGTTGGTAGCACTTTGTTCCGCGTCATTTCCTTTGTAAACACATGTTTTTCCATTGTTGATATCTTGTTTACTTTTCGTGGTGTTGTGTTTTTAGTACGACGTGTTCAGGTGCTAGTGACTATTTTCGTAATGTGCGACATTCGTGAGCAAAGATGCAACGTGAAATTTTGCATGAAACTTGGGAAAACTTTTACAGAAACATTTCAACTTTTGAAACAAGCTTATGGCGATGATTCTCTGAGCCGCACGCAATGTTACGAATGGTTCTCTCGATTCAAAAACGGTCGCCAGTCAATTGAAGATGAGCCTCGATCAGGAAGGCCTTCGACTTCGACTGATGACATTCATGTCAGAAAAGTGAATGATCTGGTGCGTGCAAATCGCCGATTGACTGTCAGAGAACTTGCAGAAGACGTTGGCATCTCATTTGGAAAAAGTTCGCAAAAAGCGGCCAGAGTTGTGGCGATACAACTCTTGGTTCCTTCACCATGACAATGCACCTGCACACTCAGCTTTGTCCATTCGTCAGTTTTGTGCAAAAAATCACATGACTGTCCTCCCTCAGCCTGCCTACTCCCCAGATCTAGCTCCTTGCGACTTCTTTTTATTTCCAAAGTTGAAATCGGTGATGAAAGGGCGCCGTTTCGAAACTATTGATGAGATTAAAGAAAATACGTCACGGACCTTGAAGGCCATCTCAAAAGAAGCTATACGGGACTGTTTTGCGAAGTGGAAACACCGCTGGGAAAAGTGTGTGAATAGGGAAGGGGAGTACTTTGAAGGGGATAAGAGCGAATAATCTGTAAATTTAATAATAAAGATGTACAACCAAAAGTTCGGTTATTTATTGAACAGTCCTCGTATCGATGTTCCTTTCAACGTGTATCAATTCAATATCAATGTACACTCGTAGGGTGGGGGTGTTTCTGAGTGATACTGAACGTTTAGTGCGCCAGACGCGGCAACATTTGGGAGGTTTGAGAAGTTTCGAGACGAGTTGTGACGAGGTCTGAAAGGCATAAGGTGGGGGGGGGGGATTGGTTTACCCTTCGTTCGCCTCCCTTCCCACAAACCACCCCCACATCCCCTCTTCGAGCGGTGGTTGGGTGGTGGTGGCGGTGAGGGGGCAGGAAAAAGGTTGATAGGAGCGAGGAAGGTGGTCGTGAGGGGGAAGTGGAGGCGGCAGTGGGGACGCGATAGGCTCTGCGGGGAGGGTGAGGTTTGAATAATTCATGGGCCAAATGAAGCAGGATAAAGCGCGCGAGAGGGCTGGATGGAAGTGGAGGGTTGTCGGTGGGGGCGGCAGAGGGTTTGAGTGTCGGAGCGCTAAGGTTGTCAGAGGGCGGCTGAGGCGGAGGCGGAGGCGGAGGCGGAGATGCTCTACGCGCCCTTAGGAAGTTGTAGACGCTACGAGCCGACGGTGAAGTGGTGACGGGGGGAGGGGGTTGGCGCGTTGGATCGCAATTAGGAACGACAATTATTAACTCTGGAACCAACCCCTTGACGCTCGCTCTCCTTTATTTTAATTATTAATTAAACTCAACTAGAGTTCCAAAGATGTTTCCGAGATCACCTTTAAACCCTCCTCTTATTGCTTTTACCCGTTTTGACTTAAAACTCGTTTCCTTCCTCTCAGTTACAGTTGTCTTTCATTTAATTAAAACCGGCGCTTTACCAGTAAAGAACCGTTCAAATGATGTAGAGGCGCCTCTACTTCTTCATGTTCATCCCAATGAACCGCAAATTCTCTTTCAAACCGGCAATTGCATTGCCAGACGGTTGTCTACCTCATTCGTCAAACCCACAACCTTCAGTCAAATACTGCAGCTCGTCAACAGTTATGTACCGCCTGACTTCCCATTGTAGTCACCCAGTGATCGTAGTCTAGTGGCCCTAGACGAAGATTCATTATCTGACGAAAGTCGGGCATTGGATCGGAGCTCGGGATCTACTGATGTGGAAAGGAGGAAGGCCCTTAGTGACGTCGTTTGTGACTGATTGGACACATAAAGTTTGCTACTGCAGGGTACTGCTTTGCAACTCGCTGTCATTTGAAGGGGAGTATTGGAAGTATTGAGCAAAACACAGTTGCTGGTGATGCACTCGGAGATGTGACTGACATGGAGGCTGCTCCAGGAGTTGTAGCCCCGCTGCGTTCCACTGCCTATTACCTAGGGGTGGTCCTGTGCCCAAGAGGTCACCCAAATGCGCACCTAATCCACCTCTGGGACAAGTCTGCAGGTATTAATGTAATTGGGAGAAGGACTCACCTAATAGGTACATTAACTTAAACGATTGTTCAGCCCTGTCCACGCATGTGCGCGTACTGGCTTGAGCCATGTGGAACATTTCACCCCACACGTCCCGTTGCTATAACCAATCGGGCAATACACTGCAGCTGAGTGGTGGATCTCCCCATCACAGCAGGACTGACAGTGGGCACATACTCTCCAGAGGGACTTCCTAATAGCTGTGCTGCCACCATATTGAACCACATCCCACCGCTTGAATTGAACCACATCGCTGCAGGTTCCTGCACAAACACCATCCATGGACCTCCTGCTCCTGGCAGTGATACGCGTACATTACAAAAGAGGAACCCTCGTAGACTACGGGGACCCAATGTCTGCTTTAGTGCTGAAAATTTTAATTTTCATGCCCCAACTGGAGCACATTGTCATGCAACAATTCTCTTCATAGCATTCCAGTAGGCAAAATGTATTCATTCATTAGCTTTCATCTGTTTCCGTACAGGGAAGTCTCGCCATGGCAGTGGCACAATGCCGCGTGCACACAGCGTGACATAATGGTAGTGGCGCTGGCTGCTTGTGCTGGGTCTGGCCTCTCTCCCAAACTGCTCACCAAACTTAAGTTCACCGGTTTTCTTTTCGGGCCTCTCCTGATCGCTTATGATCATGAATTCTAAAAATTTTCATTTTACCCAAAAACTCAATTTTTCTTTTTGGGGGGAGCAGATGTGACGCTCGTTTATTGTCGTCTCGGGCATGAACCCAAACGACTGCAGCAACAACTTTGTGCACGCAAGACCTTGCACTCTCACGGCGGGATCGAAGCGTGAGTTGGCAGAGCAGTATCGCTTCTGGCTTTCGTCAGTCTGGACTAGCTCTAAAATCTTTGATCGGTTTGGTGGACGGTATTTTTTCGCGAAGTGTTGAGAAGTCGTCACGGCATTCCCGTTGGTGAGTCTTACAAGACCTGGGAAGCACTCAGCCTGGCACACGGATAAGAATGTGACAGTGTGTCGCCTCCACTCGATCCTACACTCTTCTTCAGGCGTCGCACCTTTGACTCATGCCTGTGCAGGAGGGGCAGGTGGTGGAGGGCGCTCCCCACATCATTATCGACTGCCCCCCCTATGAGGACGCTTTCTGCCGTGAGGGGAGGCGGGGAAGTTGTTGGCGACAAAAGGCACTGAAGGTCGCTTTGCCATGTTCACGTGTCTCGAGCTCGAGGCATCCAAACATCTGTCGTAGGAAGGAGTTCGAGAGATTCTACTGCCGACCTTTCGGTTAGAGTTCTGCCAGCCGGAGAGCTCTTAACCCGTCCCCACGTCGTAGACGAGGGAATGCAACTTCTTGGCCTGACGGCTTCCGGAGCCCACCCTCCAGCACTTAGTGAACCAGACCAGCACGAGTCCTTCCTCATTCTGCCAGTGGGCCCCCCTTCTCAGGCGATCATGGGGGTCTAGCAGCCCGTGCTACCAGTTGCTAAGCGGTCTCCCGCTAGCGGCCTTGTGGCGTTCCTTGGAGTTCTAACATTGCCTGAGGGGAGGACCTCTCAGGGTGTTAGGCCGCTTACCGCTTTCCTCAGAGGAGCCAACTAGCCTCTGCCTCGATTCACCTTAGAAGTGAGTGCAATGAGGCTAAGAGGTGTCGAAGGCAGGTGCAATACTGAGGGGGATACGGTACCCGTTCGGATATAGCAAAGTCCTCCAGCGCCGGGAAGCCAGTCGCTGACACGTAACGAGTCAGGTCGATCGGGAGCTCATCCCCAAACACCGTCTTCCTCAGACGTGCGCGCTGACTTGTCCATCTGGAACATTCAGTGAGTACGTGTTCCGCTGTTTCAGGGGCGATTCCACAGTTGCACGTCTCTTCGTCCGAGTCGGTTGAGCTTCGCCCTGAAATTCCCATGACCCAGCAAGAGCGAAGGAGTAACAGACAATCGAATTCCCTCCTCATCGCAGTTGGCCCCCATGTACCCCACTGTGTTGAGCTGATGTGCACGCAGAACAACACACCGGTAGGGGCCAGGCGATGGCCCATCAGGCGAGGACTGCCTCTGTATTGGAAGAAGGAAACCCGAAGTGATGCCATGAACGCCCTATTCTGGATTTCTCCATCTTCAGCAGCATAAAGGGAAGGCCCTGAAATACCCTATTTCCCTGGATAACTCCAAAGGGGCTCCTGCGACGGCGTCAACTTTCCACAAATCCCACCCCACAGACCAATGATCTTGAGGTTTTGCAGAAATTAAAAAAATAAAACCTTCGGCGGGCGTTTTATATATAAGTCAATTTATTGCGGGTTTACGGTCGCAGTTGGTCGCCAGGGCAAAAATAATTCGCAAATCATACTCATTATTTGTCAGACGGGCGCGGAAGGAGCAAAATAAAACGGGGTACGCGGATTTTGAGCGAGTTGCCCGGTGATTTGAGGTCGGCGGAAGGGTAATATTATTGATCAGGGGGCTCCAGGGCGGAGAGTGTGCGTACTCAATAATAATGGCTCCGTCCCTGGGAATTGAAACAGGGCAATTAAAACAGGTTGAAATGAGAGGACGTTGGAGAGAGAGAGTGTGTGTGTGTGTTGTGTGTGTGTGAGTGAGTGAGAGAGAGAAAACCGCGAAATGCTGCTCCTAATGACAGTGTCCACTTCACCTCTGTCCGACTGTCGAGAGTCTCGTTCGAGAGCTGAGCGCCTGCTCGTGTGGTCGAGGAGGGGGGGGGGAGAGCTCATAGTAGCTTTTTAGAGGCAGAGAGCTGTTGATGCACTTTTCAACTCGACCTCTAACAAACGTTATTAAACCCTCATGAATCTATTTGCCTTACATTTCAGCCGGAAAAGTTCCCTTTCGAGAACGATGTTGTCCGAGCAACTAGGGAAATGAATAAGAGAACCCCCCTAAATGAGCTTGACGACCTGAAGGGAGCACGATCACTCTGTTCGCGCTTGAACGGTCATTAAGCCGCCATGTTAAGGCTTAATGGGCTCCTGGCTGTATGTAGGAATTTGGAACAAGTAACGGAGCTCAGCATGGTCACTGACATCATCAAACGTGGGGTGGCGGTTGCAACTAGGCTTCATACCTGGCCCATGACAGCCCATCAGCACCTCGGTAGCCTTGCTCGTACTTTCTCTTTCTTCCTCTTCGTTCAGAATTCCAGTCACCCCGTTTTTCTCGTTGACTGCAAGGACGCTTTCACCTTAGCAGTGACGCGCCTGGGAACCGCAGCACCTCATGGCATGTCTATGCTGGACCTCGTGGCGGCGTTAGGTTTTTTGGATGGCTGAGACGGAGATTCCTTACCTTTTCTGGTTTATTTTTGTTTCCCCGGGCTGTGGTGGAGACCTTGGCACGCAGTTTGTCCCCCTCTTCGCATATCTTGGGACTTTCCCATTATTGCCTAGACTGCTTGGATCGTCGGGCTAGGTACTCTGCTCCCTCTTCGCATATCTTGGGGCTTTCCCATTATTGCCTAGACTGCTTGGATCGTCGGGCTAGGTACTCTGCTCCCTCTTCGCATATCTTGGGGCTTTCCCATTATTGCCAAGACTGCTTGGATCGTCGGGCTAGGTACTCTGCTCCCTCTTCGCATATCCTTTTGCATTGCCTGATCCAAGTGGATTGTGGGGGGTTAACACTAACACACCTAGACCTAACACGAGATACACAAACATTTACATTCATCTCAAATAACTTATATTCATTCATATAAATTACCTTCACACCACAGGGGGAGTGCTAGGAGATTCTGCCCCCGCTTATTGCCTATTCTGCTGAGTGGTGGGAGGAGGGCGAGTACTCTTTATTTCTCCCCACTCCCCACCATACCTAATTCCTGTTACCTAACCTAATCACACAAATCTGCCAACTCCATACCTATCTAGCTTCCCCCATATTGGGGCCTGGTCCTCGCCTTCTGTGCCACTCTTCGGCAAATTTATCCATCTTGCTACCGCCGTTTGGTTGCTCCGCTAACACGTTCAGCAGCCCCTCATACTGAGCACTACCTTTGAGCAACTTCCTCTCCTCCACGTTTAGACTGTACTCTCTTAATATGTTGCCTGCTGTTTCACATCTTCTCGAGCTCCTCCTTTTAAGTAGCTGCAGCTTTCAATTGAAGAACCCATGTCCAGTGTACAACTGGGACGATCTGTGGCTTGAACTGACCTCTGCACACCTTAACATCGTCAATCAGAAGGAAGTCAGTGGTGTCAGTCTCCTGATGGTATCAACATCTACATGGGTGGATTGAAAATTGAGGAGGGTACCTGGGCAAGTAGCTTTGGGAGGAGTTGTTACGGGGGGAAGGAAATTTGGAGATGCTTTTTGAAGAGCTGCTGACTAAGGCAAAAATTACGGCAATCGCGCCGGGGATTCGATCCACAATCCTCAATTAACGTCGAGAATTATGAATCGACCGTCTTACCGCAAGACCACGATGAACCGCTTGCCTTTGATAGGAGTCAGTCAGCACAGAGTGGCACGTGCATTGCTCCATTTCAAGGTTTTTCAAGCAGAGAGGTTTCTGCTATCATTGCATGAAAAAAGCTGTAGCAATGAAACTATCAACATTATGGCTGATAGTAAGGGCCTGTTGAACTACTGCACAACGTCAAAACTGGTGAAGGAGTGCAGGATGTGGCTCAACTCTTTAGCAAACGGTAAATAATATAGTTAACGTTTATTGATCATGGGGAATGAGAGGGCGGACCATCAGGCCAGACTCGGTTGGTCTATAGGGGCGCAGTCCCATGTGGACGGCCTCCTCACACGCCTGCTGCCTCTAAATGGGTCGCCCCCAAGCAGCGCATTTGGCAGTGGGCCACGCACCATGCAGAATGATACCCTTCTGGCCATTTTACTGACATACCGGACTACATCTCATCTGGGATTGCTGGTGCTCCCCCCCCCCTCCTCCTCCATTCGACTTGGCCATTGTATGGTCTAGCATCTGACTCAAGCAAAAATTACAGCGATCGTGAGCTCCTCCGATCCAATTGCCCAACTTTCGTCAGGGTCTATGAACCTCTTCTTCAACCACTGGACTATGTTCGCCTCGTGCCCTTACTGGGGAGACATTCGGTACACTCGTGTGAAGTAAAGTCTTTTCTAACTGGGAGCAATAAGGCAGGAGACAAGTAAGCCTCCGAGGAACCGTGAAACTGCTCAAAATAAAAACAGTCCTTGCTACTGACATTGTGCGAGAGCAGAAGAATTTTCAGCTGCCATTCAGTGTTTTCATCTACTCACAGGAACAGCGGGAGAGAGGGCCATTCCCAACTGAGGTGTGCACGCTGTTATGGTACGCTGATGGGCGGCAAGGTAAGTCTAGGCATATTAGGATCTAACTTCAGCCTTACCAAGCCGCTGAGACAGTATGCCACGATATATCACGCCATAATTGTCAGTGCTCGATAGATCCCAGGTGAAAATATCTCAAGGGCAAGCCGTTTCGGTCGACGACGACGTCTCGAAATGATTGGAACCGACGGGGAAGGCGCTAATTGCGCGGACAACCGGCGCAAGGGGGGGTCCCGTTCGTCGTCGTAGGAAGTGGGGGGATGGGCCGGCGGAAGGCGGGAGGCCGCGACGCCTGTTGGCTGGTAACTTCGGTATAAATTACAGGCTCGAGGAACTATAGCGTAATTAGCGGTGTGAATGTAAGCGAAGTGAACCGTCGTCGGTTGTCGAGGAAGGGGAAAACACAAAATGGCCGCTTCAATTCTCCTCCTCCCACTTTCTCGTTCGTTTGTTACGTTCCTTTGTGTCACGTCACCGGCGAGTTGCGACTCCTTCCGATCGACGGAGAAATGGGAGCGAGAATCGCGAGAGAAAAATTAAAAAAAAAAAAAGTTTAAAAGAATTACAAAAATGTTTACACGTCGAGCCGTTACGCGTTCTCCAAACGGCCGAGCCGCAGTTTCCTACGTTACTGAAAATATCTCGTGCGCCGCATCGCACAACTTTCCTTAGCTCTACGTAAATTAGTGTTCGAGGCTTTTGCTACTATTCCAATTTATTTTTCTCTCAGTTCATTTGAATCATCACTTCACGGCAGCAGAAAGCGGTAGCGCTCACAGATCCGGAATTTATCGCGCTGCTCGTGCTCATGCTCCAAAATTTATTAAACAATTGGCGCACAGAGGGTGTAAACTCGACATTGTTTTTGAGAAGGATTGGGAGATTGGGATTGCCCAGTACCCTTCAAACTGATAGCTTGAAATAGACCAAACTCTCTCATGGAAACCCCAATCTAAGAATGTAAACAAACGAGCGGTGCGTAGCAACACCAAACTTTTCGCCACGGTGGGCGGCGCCCCCTGTAAGTTCGAACACCAGCTGAAATGAAATTTTATTGAAATATAAACGTGATAGAAGAAAAAGAAGCAAAATATCTGGTGCGTTGCAACACACAACTTTCCTTGGCTCAAATCAATTCATTTACCACTCAGTTCATTTGAACTTGTTCAAACAACATTTCACGGTAGCAAAAAGCGGTAGCGGCGCTTACAGTTCCGGAATTTATTGTGCTGCTCGTACTCATTCCAGGACTATTATTCAGCAATTGGTACACAGATAATTAATGAGGCTGTAAACACAAGTTTATTGAAGAAGGATAGTAATTACTTTTGCACAGTTATTGGGTAAACACTTTTAGAACTGGTAGTAAGCGTAACGGCAGTAGTTGAAATTCAGGAATTTCTGGAGTGAGCCCCATGTATCTCATGAGCGTTTTTAAACACTCACCCTTTAGGTATTGGATTGGACTACAATACCAATTTTTTTTAACATTCTACAAAAATTCCAGCGGAGTTTATAAGGAAAAAACTGCGCTAAAAACGCTTTTGGTCGAAAATTTTGATAATTGATTGTGCTGCTCTCGTCATTTTCCCACGAATGAGAATTTTATAGTATCATTGCCTTATTGAGAGCTATCAACATAAAAAATGTAATTAAAATCGTTAGAGCCGTTTTTGAGAAAAAAATATTTGGTGTTTTGATCACTATGACAACTATAGTTAACTTTCGGTGGATTTTGCTCATATAATTATTTTGGCGTCCCATGGTAACCTGTAGGCTAGACATCAAGTTTCAGGTGATTTGGTACGGTAAGTGAGATACGATCGTTCCTTCACAAGCTATCACTCCAAATTGCTGTAGGTACCTATGAGGGCGCTATATCTTCGTTCAACGCATTTCTACAGGAACATTTATTCAGAACAAAATGTAGGGACTAGTTAGCTGAGAGTACTCCGTAAGTTTGATCGAAATCGTCTGAGCCGTTTTTGAGAAAATTGGAATACCGATAAATTAATATTCGACAAATCTCCTTTTCTGAGTTACCTTGGCTTATATCTCCGTTCAACATATATATACAGAAATAATTATAGAGAACGAAGTGTGGGTATGGGTGACTAAAAGACACTCTGTAAGATTGATCACATCGGGTGAAGCAGTTACCCCAGAATTTACGGAAATGTTCGAAAAAACGTTACTTTCGACACATTTTAATTTTTATCTCTGCTCAATGAACTGCCAGAGGAACATTTATTGAGAACAATATAGAGGTATTAACAATTCGAAAACATCCTGTGAGTTTGGTGAAAATCGTTCTAGTCGTTTCGTCAAAAAGCGTAAAATACCTATTTTTGCTTCATAGGCCTATATCTCCGTTCACCGTATTTTCATGGAGATATGTATAGAGAAGAAAGGTTAGGTATTGATTAGTAGAAGATAATTTGAAAGTTTAATCAAAATCGTTAGAACCGTTTCCGAGAAAAATGCGAAAACCCCTTGTTTTTGGTACATCGTCCCCCCCCCCCTTGATGACCCTATTACTCGCAGGTGGATAAATAAAGCGATATATACCAATTTATTTGAGGTAACTCATTGAGCGTTTCCAACTAATCAATAGTTCTCCGTAAAAGCTCCTCTGACTTCGTTAGATATTCCACAGTAAATGCGTACCTGGTCTTCGGCTCAGGCTGAATTAGTTCGATGATTTTGCTCCTAACGGGAAGTCACGAGCTCATGCCAGCTCTTTCTGGTCTGCATCCTTCGAAATGATAGCTACAGGCAAATCCGAATTGTTCAATTCCGCCGACTAAGGTGTATTTCCGACGCCTACAACTCCTAGCTCTTCCCAGACACAAAAATGGACATTCGTTACTCAGCTCTCAGGCTGTTCAGTAGCTCTTTACTCCCGTAAGAACACCAATTCATGTATCTAGAGACTCGTCGGGAACTAGTTCTACTGGCTGCTCGATTGGAACTCTATCAAGTAACCTTTTCATTAGATCGAGTGCTTGTTTAAAACCCAGTGTATCTGTTTGAGGCGGGAATTGTGGGCTGGGAACTTCCACGCTTGCCCCTAACAGGAAGGCCTTGTTTCGAGCCTTCCCCAAACGTCGAGTCCGCCTATTTCTGGCGTGACGCCCTTTGTCTGTGGCTGCGGGAGTTATTTCCTTCGACCAATTTCCCCCTTTCTGGACTTTCCAAAATATTCTCTTCCTTCCTCTCTCCAGCGCATGCAGCTCTTCCCAATACTCACTTGCCTATCAACTCTCGTGCTACTCACAGCTATATTGACTCTAGTTCCCAGCACAACCAGTTCATGCATTCAGCGCCCCCTTGTGTCGCATTTATATACACACTCCCATACTCCCGTTCTTCAGTTTTGAGCTCAGAGAACTATCGTTCTAAACAAGTGACAATGTAATCAAAACTATTGAGCTAAGCAAGTGTATCAATACAGTCCTATATGTTGTTCAATTCGTGTGTTTATTTCTCTCTCTCTCCCTATATGATATTGATTGATTGTGACGTTGTTCGGTATATTTAAAATGAATGTAATGGCAAACTTCTCGATCCCAAGTGTATAATGTGTTGATGTAAGATGATTTGTTCGTTGTGTTTGTGTATGTTAGTTAAGGTAGTTGGTGCGCTACTGAGAGGAGGAGGAATATCCAAGTACTCGCTCCTCTAAACTAGCAGCAGTTGTGTGTTTATGTGTTGGTATGAGTGTAATTTATTTTGGCATGAACGGTGTTTTGGTATGATTGAGCTTTCTTTGGGAAGAGAAATTTATCGCTTTCGTGGGAAAGTATATAAAATAGTGGGGCAATGTAATTTTGTAGCACAAGAGGATGTTGTATATTGATTCCAGGGGGAATGGTAGAGAGGGCCATATGGCCCTAATTTCCCCTGGTGGAAATATAAACATCATCAATCTCTCTCTCTCTCTCTCTCTCTCTCTTACTGCGCTCGCTCGCTCTCTCACTATCTCTCCCTGCTCTCTCTGTCTCACTCCTTCTCGGTCTCTCTCTCTCTCCCTCTCTCTCTCTCCCTCTCTCTCCTCTCTCTCTCTCAACCCTCAGTACTTTCAGAAGTTCATGCACGAATATGTTAGTTTTATTTATTTATTTTTATTAATATGAGGATAAACCTGTAATAGCTCTTCCAGGGTCAAAGTAAGAGAGAGCTTTATAGCCCTATTTGTACCCTGGTGATTAAATAAACTAAAACTCAAAAAAATCTAAATCAAATCCCTCTCTCTTACTGCTCTCGCTTGCTCGCTCTCTGCTCTCACACTCTCGCACTCTCTCCCTCTTTCCCTCTTTCGTGCACTACGCTACAGTATCAATTCAGCTCGTTTGTGTCATTCGTAATCAATTCAACTTTGTATTGCTCTCTCTTTCTCTTGCACCACACACACAGAACCGATCAACTTTACTTAGTGTCGTCTAGCAACCTATACACGCATTGTGTTGCGCGTACATCCAAGGTACATCACAAAATTGAGATTTGCCCAACTGAGTAATCGTTTTCCTACTTTTGTCAAAAACTGCAGTAACGAATTTCAATTCTACACTGTTTATACAGTTTGTAATAGTAGCATTCATTTGTTTTGAGTCGAGCGAATATCTTCATTTCCTCAGACCTCGAGTGTGTAGAATATTTTGTTTTCAACGGTCACGTTTTGTGCGGTTATTACACGTCTCCCGGGGGGGTCATTCGATAACCCCCACCTATAACGTACATTTCCAATCCGAGTTTTGCTCAAATTTCCTATCGCAAAGCGCGGAGTTCAAAAACAAAACATCTGTCGTCGGGCACCATTTTCCTCCGCCTGCTCCTGATCGTGACGGCTTTCCCGAAGGGCATTTGGAATTTATTATTGCGCACATATTCCCATCACGTATTTCATTCTAACCCTCAATTCTCGCGAAATTGAGAACGGTAACGTCAACAATTTTTCGATCGCGTTCGTAGTTGAATTTCATTCCGGACAATCGATGCAACTGCAATCGGAGCGTGTGAAATTAGGCGAAATTGGTAGTATTTTACGGTAAAGGGCTTCTATCATAGACCGAAAGTTGATTCCTCATTACACCCCCTCAAGCGAGCGTCTGAAAGTAGAGTTATTGACTAGAAATCTGCAGGCATGTTCACCATTTTGACCTGGAGCGCTCCACGTATGAACTCCTTACTGATTCCAATATATTTGGTACCACGTGTTGGGTTCCTGATTAAGTCGAGAGTGCATTGATTATTTTTAAGCACCACCGCAGCACCGTCAAAGGGATAAGTTGGCGAAAAGTCTTGCATATACATAGTTCTTCCTCGATAGCATTTGTTGATGAATACTTCCGAGTTTCTGCGGTGTATGAAGCTACCGTTCCGCAGAATACCACGCTGCTGAATTATTTGCGGTCGAGGGGGTAGTTTCCCCAATCTGTATTTGCATACTCGATGAGAGGTGGATACATTTTCTTGTAAGCCAACGTCATATTTACTGTACGATCTATGATCCCAGTCTGACATCTTTCTCCATGGAGATGAAGCGTAGTTGATGGTGGAACGCCTCTCAGCTATTCCGGCACATGGGCCTGCCACCCATTCAGGGCAGGAGGCTGCTTAAGTTGCAGGCAAATGGAATGGGTACCCCGGGGGCTTCTTCCCGCAGCTGGCAGCGTGGGGCCTTTAGGGCGTGACGCCACTGGCTGTGAAGCCATGCGATTGGTTTCGTGGGGATGGTGGTTTCGCTGGGAATCCCCTTGAGAAATAGTTAAGTGGTGGCAGGAGAGGGGTTAAGGCCACCAAGCTAGGTACTCTCTCCTAGGCCACAGGCCATGAGACCCTGAGGCCTATAAGTCAAATAGTACTGTACAGTAGCTGCCTCTTAGCATTGTGGTCGTGTGTGGAGTTTTCCTGGATGACCTGGAGGCATACGCGGCATATGCGAACTGGTGGGGGAGGAAAAAGCATGGCATTTCCTGCCTGGAAGTTACATTGTCCAGAATAAAGGCGATTCTGACCCACCTAACGAGTATATGGCATGAAAGTTGGACAGTGGCTGACACTGACCGACGGACATTCGCTCTATTCCCATCTGTGGAGAGCAGTTTGTGCTCTAAAATTGAGGGGTGGGAAAGATAGATGGGAAAGTCCGTGACAGGGGAAATCCGTTGTCACTTGGAAATAACTGAGGTGAACTTTCTATAGGTAACAAAAGGGCTTGAGGACGAAGGTGTTTAAGGAAACGACGCCTTTCTGTTAGGGCTAGTGCTGACATTTTGGAGGTCAAAGACCCACCCAATTCGACCTGCCGAACATACTACAATAGTTGGAACTGCTGTTGAGTTCTGCCAAACATGATGCGTGTGAAAGAAACAAGAACGTTATCATACCTCGATCTAACCAAAGGCTTTGACAGTATTGAGCTATGTTGAGGCTTGGAAGCTACTTATCAGAAAAGGAGCAGGTTGTTTCAATTGATACATTTTCTAGTAATACTGATAGAGTAGACGGAGGGGCCTGAGTTCAGTATCGTTTTGTAAGTGTTTTTGAATGCTGACTCGAACGGAACGATTCTGAGAGGTGTACGACTGAGTCTTGCCCAAAAACTGTGAAATCACAGTAATTATAGTGATCCGATTGAAAGAATTCGCGGTACAACGCAGAAAGTAATTGTTTCATCGTTTGTACTTCCTTCCGTGTCACTCCAACCACACGTCATGCCGTGCCCACGTGCAGTCAGGTCATGTTTGGTGTGGTTTACTGGTATTTTTCGATGCTGAATCGAAAGGTATGGGTTGTGTGAGACTACGAAAGAGAATAATAAACCGTATCGTAATAATTAGCAACTTTTTCACCTTTCCGCTTCGTAGGGCCGAAGAAAGTGCAGCGTACAGTCGAAGCGATGGGCGTATTCAGGTGGCACGTGGTGTAGAAACTCGTGCAACGTATAAAACGGCCGACGTGCATGAATATTTCAGATTCAACATGGCGTTAGTTTTATCGAAAGATATTTCTAATGGGGCGGTGAATTACGGAATCGCTAATTACTCGGGCGGTCTTTTCTCTCCTCATAAAAGTCAAATCGCGTGACAATATTCGCCATTCAAAAAAAAAAAGTTTCCTCTCGACTTGGCTGTTGGTTTTTTTTTGCGGTAGAAAACCGCTAAACCGTTTTCCCTTTCAACCATTAAGGCCCTTATCAATTGCCCTGGGACCTCGGCACCTCTTGGGGCCGATTCTCTGGAACTCCCTGCCCTTTTCTCTTCTCCGCTTCCACTCTTCTCCTCTTCAATCACCACAATTCATTTACCTCCTAAGGTAATTAATGCGCCCAAGGAATTCCAATTTAAAGTCTTTCCCTCACCCCTTCGGGTTTTAGTCCCGTGCTCAATCAATTTAAGCTCAATGCGATTTACATCCGCCCCTAACTTTGTTGGCTTCGCCTTAAACTCCTTTTGTAGATCTCTTCTCTTTCCCTCTTCCCTCCGTTTCCTCCTGATTTCGTTCAACCTTCCTATTCAGGTCACAGTTTCGTTCCCTTTTTCTCTCTCCTTATAATTAAAACCATCATTTACACTTCGCCTAATGGAGATTTTACCTTCTGTATTTCCTTTCCTGGGATTTCACTTGAATTATTGGCCTTATCGATTATCGGTCCCGTGCGCCCCCTTCCCCTCTGGCCGACACTTTAGAAAATTCCGAATTCTTGTCTTCATTCTCTCGCCCATTGAAGAAAATTATTTGACTCCGATATTTCTTTTACTGCCGACATTTGCGAATTGTGGGCTCCAAACGGTTCCTCCGGAGCGGCTGAATAAGTGAAATATTCGGTTGGGCGCGTTGGACAACTTTCCTCCGCCCTCGCGACGTTCATCGTTTGATTATGACTTACAATATTAATCGACAAAGTTGCAGAATGCGCAGTATGATGACTTGCGAAAGAATAACGCAATATTCCAAAACAAAAATATTAAGTGCGCCGCATCACACAACTTTCCTTAGCTCTACGTCAATTCATTTGAAACGTTACTTCGCGGCAGCGGAAAGCGGTGACGTTTACAGTACCGGAATTTATTGAGCTGCTCGTACTCCTACCACGACTATTATTGAGCAATTGCGGTACAGAACATTAATGAAGGTGTATACCAGATTTTTTGGAAAAGAATAATAATCACTTTTCCCGAGTTATCGAGTAAAAACGAAGAAAGTTTAGAAATGGTATTAAGTGGGACGAAATTCCGGAATTTCTGGTGTAGCCCCTGTATATCTTATGAGCGTTAATAAAGACTCATCGCGTATAGTCCAGGAGCCAGCTCCAAAAACATGTAGTAAAAGGTGATCAATTTTCAAGCCCATAAGGCGAAAGAGTTCACTCTGCTGAACTCATAACTGCACGTCTGCCAGCTCACCGGTTCGGCAATGGCTACCATTTTAAATTTCCAAAATTCGTGAAAATTGCGAGTACTTCTGGAGAGCTGAAAATTGTCTGAGAGATCCTACAAACCGCGTGGATGTAGAAAATTCGCGTCTGCCACCCCTCACCCGATGGAAAGTACCGGCAGATGATGGTTGAAAAAGTTTACTTTTTTGTGATAAAATGAAAATTGTTTTGGATTTAAGAAATTTTGGTGAATGAAACCACTGCGCATATAGAGACGAACGAACCTAGTCTGCCATCTGATACTTGGGGGAATGTACTGGCAGACGGTACTATAAAGTTGGTAGTTTTTGATTATAAATGGAAATATCGTGTTAAAAAAAAACGCGTCATCAAGTATTTATTCTTGTGAAATCTTCAGGAAACCCTGGAAAATCTGTTTTTATTAAATCTTATTTCACACCTCCCCTGCCGAAAACAAATATTCCATTTCAAGTTTTGACGCTGTTGACTCACGCGACAATGTAGTTGGAAAGGTGACTAATTGTCACAAGAGGAAAGAGTTCTGGGGAATACCTGCTTGATTTGGCTCAGAAATGTTTCGGAAAATTCCTTCCCATTAAATCTTGGTGCGATGTGGGTTAGAGAGAAAGAAAGGAGACGAGCAGATTTGTGCGTACCGGTTTGATTGGTTAATTGTTACGGCTCAAGTGTTTACAATCAGTGCTACGATGGGAACTCCAAGGGTTGGAGCACAAGTACGAACCCAGACAAGTGATGGGAAAACTCCAAGATATAAGAAGAGGGAGCAGAGTACCTAGCCTGCCGAACTGTGTGCCCCTCTGGCCGCCAGTCTGCCCCTGCCCTAGTACAGAAACAAAAATAAATAATCTCTGTCTCAGCCAACCAAAACATGGCTCCACCACGAGGTATGACTGATGCCAGGACACGACATGGTTGGTGACCGCCTGTAGAACCTAGTAACATTTGAGCGCAGTTTGTAAAGAAAGAATTACGCTAAAATCGATTTTCGTCGAAATGTTTGGTAATTTATTGCACGGCTCTCGTCATTTTCTCACAAATGATAATTTTAAGGTATTGTCATCTCATCAGGAGCTGCCCATATAAAAAATTTAATCGAAATCGTTGTACCGGTTTTCGAGAAAAAAAAATTGGTGTTTTGATCACTATGATAACTATAGTTAGCTTTGGGCGGATTTTGCTCATACCCGTATTTTGGTCTCCTATGGTGATCTGCAGGCTAGATATCAAGTATGCACTGATTTGGTTCTGCCGTTTTCTCGCAAGACCGCTCACACACACACACACAGATCGTTTTCCCGAATAGTGTATTTCGGACTCAGTAGGGTTTGAAACGTGAAGGTCTGAAGAAAATAGAATATAAAAAATTTCAGCCGCTTCTGTTTTTACTTCGTAAAGCAAGAAATGTAAAAAAAACCTCCAAAGAAAGAATGAAAAAGACGACCGTTAACATGCAGAGGAAAACGAGCTGATAAACAGCAACTGGAGATGTAGAATACTTGCGATAGAGATGTCAAAGTTCAGCCGATTTAGGATGCGCTGCGCGCGTAGGAGGGGAGAGTGGACCAAATAGTTGGTCAGAGGATTGTGCACATAGAAGATGGCGAAAACGCAGCTACGGCGAATCATTAGAGCTGTTTAGGGGCAAAATCCCATCGGCAAGACTTCTCCGAGTCTTCAACGGAACCAAACTGCTCTCCCGAAGTGCATCCGAGACGTGGAACTCCTCTCAGGGTACACCCAGCCCTGTAGGATTAGTTATGAAGGAATTTTCGCTGGCCCTTCCCGCTGGCATAAACTGGGAGCCGAACCGTCGAACAGTGTCGCTAAGTGTTGCGTTTGATAACAAGTTCGATTAACGATAACATCAACACGATAACGAAAAGTGAGTCGAAATAAATACAGTATAGGTGTAGTAAAACATTTCTTCTAAGGATCAACTATAGTCCGTGTCTTAGTTGATGCTACTGCCACAATTTCTAAAACTCTTGAATCACTGAATGACCCATTCCGTTAACTTTGAGTAAATCGACGGCAACAAGAAACCGCGGAAGTGTTGGAAATGGAGTGGGTTTCAAAGGTTCTCTGCTGGGCACTAACGAAACCAAAGTTACCTGACACTGCTGCTGGATGCTACACACGTCTTAGTTGCAGGTGTGGAAATATCACAGCTCTACCGCTGCCATCGGCGCAGAGTTTGAGTAACCGTTCACTGTTGTCACTGTTGTTCTTCAGTTCGTTCAACAGTTAGTTAGTCTCCATCGAGCATCATGTCGTAGCAGTATAATGTCTCAGTTCTTATAGTTTAATGTCTCACTCAGTGAAATAAAAGTTAGTTCGTTTATTTAGTGTTTGTGTGCGGTCACCTCGAGTCACAAGTTTGGCGACAGGATGGGATCCTCGAGACAGCCCTTTCACCATACCTGACAACATCTTGTTCCGGTTGTATTGAGTTGTAATCCCAAAACACTCCAATCCTCAATTCTAAATGAACTTCATGCTACTTATCTAGGAGTCACAAAGATGAAGCAACTGGCTAAAAGATATGTGTATTGGGAGAGACTTGATAGGGGAATCGAAAAACTTGTAAAGAGCTGTGAACCTTGCGCCCAAGTTCGCAATTGTTCCCATAAAGCCGCTGTACATTCCTGGGACCAGCCCAATGAAAACTGGGAAAGGGTACATGCGGACTATGCTGGTCCATTAGAAAGCCACTTTCTGCTGATGTGCATTCACGCAAAGTCAAAATGGGTAGAGGTGCGAATTTGCCGTGATGCACCCACATCTACATCAACCATCTTATTCCTAGAAAACATTTTTTCGGTGCATGGCTATCCCCCAATATTAGTCTCCGACAACGCAGCCATATTCAAGAGTGAGGAATTTCAAAACCATTGCAAGGAACGAGGGATTTTTCAAAAATTTAGCGCACCAAACCATCCTGCAAGGAACGGCATTGCGGAGCGCAGCATTCAGACTCTAAATATCTGGTGCGTTGCAACACACAACTTTCCTTAGCTCTACAACAATTAACTTTGTACAAGGCTAATTCTATTTAATCAATTCATTTAGCACTCAGTCCCTTTGAACTTGGTCAAACAACGCTTTACGGCAGCATGAAGCGGCAGCGATTACAGTTAAAGAATTTATTGTGCTGCTCGTACTCATTCCAGGACCATTATTGAGCAAATGGTACCCAGAAAATTAATGAGGCTGTAAACATGGATTTTTTGAAGAAGGATAATAATCACTTTTGCAGAGTTATTGGGTAAAAATTGTTAGAACTGGTATTAAGCAAAACGGCGGTAGTTGAAATTCAGGAATTTCTGGAGTGAGCCCCATGTATCTCCTGAGCGTTTTTAAACACTCACCCTTTAGGTATTGGATTCGACTACAATACGATTTGTTTTTAACATTCTAGTAACATTCCAGCGGGGTTTAAAAGGAAAAAGCCGCGGCAAAAACGCTTTTGGTCGAAAATTTTGATAATTTATTGTGCTGCTCTCGTCATTTTCCCAAAAATGGGAATTTTATGGTATAATTATCTTATTAAGAGCTATCTATTTAAAAAATTTAATCAAAATCGTTAGAGCGGTTTTTGAGAAAAAAAATTTGGTGTTTTGATCACTATGATAACTATAGTTAACTTTCGGTGGATTTGGCCCATACCCTTATTTTTGCGTCCCATGGTAACCTGTAGGCTAGACATCAAGTTTCAACTGATTTGGTACGGTTGTTTTCTCTAGAAACCGCGCTAAAATCAATTTCGTCGAAAATTTTGGTAATTTATTGTGCTGCTCTCGTCATTTTCCCACAAATGGGAATTTTATGGTATAATTATCTTATTAAGAGCTACCAATATTAAAAATGTGATCAAAATCGTTAGAGCGGTTTTTGAGAAAAAAAATATTTGTTGTTTTGATCACTATGATAACTATAGTTAACTTTCGGTGGATTTCGTTCATACCCTTATTTTGGCGTCCCATGGTAACCTGCGAGCGAGATATCAAGTTTGAGCTGATTTGGTACGGTGGTTTTCTCTAAAAATCGTATACAGACACACATACACACAGACCATTTTCCCAAATAGTGTTTTTCGGACTCAGGAGGGTCTGAAACGTAAAGATCGGAAGAAAAGTCAAAATTTTTTTTTCAGCCGATTACATAACTTTCCTTTCTACTTCGTAGAGCCAAGGAAAGTAAAAAGGAAGCCGAAGGCTGTTGCTGTTGAACGTCTTCCCCTAAGTGAGAAGGTTCAAACCATTCTGTTTCGCTATCGGGCTACCCCATTGGCCTCATGACAGTCACCTGCTGAACTACGTTTAAAAAGAAAACTGAGAATCAGACTTGATAATCCTGTAGCGTGGAAACCATCTACTTACTAGCTGTACCCCACGTATCCGTTCTCTTCAGGAGGGAGAGAGAGTCCAGGTGCGAATTCATCAAGGGAATCGTGACATTTGGCAGTTTGGTACAGTGACAAGGAAGTTGGGCATATGTCACTATATCGTTGAGTTGGATTCAGGGCGCTCCATAAAACGCCACATAAATCAACTGATATCCACTTTGGTGTCAAGGAAATAGGTGTCTTTTGCTCCTCAGCCACAGTATTTTGGGGCTCCCTTCTCCAATTCTTCCAATGATGGCTTGACAGCCCAGCCAAGTTCAATTAATGGAGAAAACCCTGCTGTACAACCATCTGACCATCCAGTGACACCCGTCCAGACAACGTCACCAGTCTCAGTATCTTCGTGACTATCTGCTACACAAAATTGAGTAACTTTTAGTCATGTGTGGGAGAATTGGAGTAACCGTTCACTGTTGTCACAGTTGTTCTTTAGTTCGTTCAATGGTTAGTCAGTTAGTTAGTCTCCATCGAGCATCATGTCGTAGCAGTATTATGTCCCAGTTCTTATAGTTTAATGTCTCACACAGTGAAATAAAAGTTATCAACAAGTACGCGCAGTGCGGGATCAAAATCTATGAACCCGTTTTCACGATTTAATTCGTTTTGAACCCCAGCGTTCGCTTTCATCATCAGCTGTACTCAAAATCAGCGCGTGTCGATTCTCTACGTTTGACAAACAGCACGTTTTTCTCGCCAACGAGCCTCTCATTTTCTCCGGCAACGATTTATCGGGCGTTCTAAAGTGTGAACAAAGAACCGATGTAGTTAAAGACGCTTCCCTCCGCCTCCTGCTCTTGAATTGACGATGGACAGGACGAAAGCTTCCTTTTTCGATCTGGAGTCTCTCCAAGTTGCACGCATTGTGCCTCGTTGGGAAGGGGGTTTTCTTCTTTTTTTTTAAAGCGGGAGGGAATATGAAACGGGATGGATCAAGAAGTTGGCAAGGATGTTGGAAGGCCCGAGCGGCAAGGCCAAGGCTCGTTTACGCCCAGCGCGGGTCAGGATGTCGTTTCGTTCTTTTTGGGCGAAATTTATGTTTTCGTATTTGAACCTTTTATAAAACGGCAGCGCTAAAAGACGAAGCCCTAAAATATTCCGACCGTTTGTGTTTTCGTTTGCGAAGTTGAGCTCATCGTGGAAGCAATTTCATTGAGCCGTTGATTGTGCTCGGATGTACTACCGTCACAGGAGTCGACAAGTTTCAGGACAACTTTCTTTACTGTACGCGGTAGTCAAAAGCAACATTTTAGTACATAAGATTCGTATTTGTAATTTCGTTGTGCAAACCGATTTGATTTATTTTAATGAAAGCGCTAACGGGAACTTTTGTTTCTTGTTGTTTCAGTACTTAGCCTAAGGAACACACAAGAAGAGGAACCTCCAGACCCACAACTAATGAGGTTAGACAACATGTTGATCGCCGAAGGTGTGGCGGGACCTGAAAAAGGCGGTGGAGTTAGTGCGGCTGCCGCTGCGTCTGCGGCTGCCGGACAAGTCCAGGACAACGCTATCGAGCACTCCGACTACCGAGCTAAACTCGCTCAAATTAGGCAAATTTACCATCAGGAACTCGAAAAGTACGAACAGGTAAGTGAAGCGATTCGAGTTATTAACGTTTCTTTTACGTCGGTTTTTAGATTTGTTCGGGTTTTTACGTCGCCGAGTCTCTGAGAGTTGGCGTGGATGTAATTTATTAAGAATGCAAGTGAGTTATCGGATGAATGTTGAACGCCTTGGTGTTTGTGTTCGTGGTGTGTGTTATATCTTTTGTTTAGCTTCTACACACGTAGCTCTAGGATGGGTCAGGGCACGGAGCACCAAACCCGCCTGGACAAGATCAGGCCCAGGGATCTCCACCTGGTCGGGCGTCCGAATAGTTCAGGCGAAAATTGGAAAACTCCAAGGCACAAGAAGAGGGAGCAGAACGCACGACGAACTGTGTGCCTCACCTCTACCCCTGCCCTATCGCTACGGAAAACAAAAATAAATAACCTAGTCAGAAACTCCGTCTCAGCCAACCAAACCTGGCTCCGCCACGAGGTTCAGCCTGGACATACCTAGAGGTATGACTGATGCCTGGAGGGCAGGGGTGGCCTGCTGTTCCCAGGCGTGCCTGAAGGCGCGTCACTGTAAAGGGCAAGGGATCCATTACAGTCAGAGAGTAAAAGGGGTGACCAGAATGGCTAAATGAGGATGGAAAGAGCAGAAACAAATGGTAAGGCCACTGAAGTGCTGAAGGGTTGCTATGGGCCACAGAAGAGGCCTAGGCGCAACTGGTCAGGAACATGATGGTCTCTGAGCGTTGTGATGTAGTCTGCAAGCCTCATCTCATGGAGGCTCTCCGAGAGTGTCGCACGATTCAAGTCTGACATCGCCCAGTCTGCACTGATCTTGGTAGTTTTAAACGCATCGAGTCGCTTGACTTGTTTACACATTCAATACGGAGCGTTGTACCCAAAAAGTGCCAGAAATTTACTTTTCTTTATTTTCTCTAAGGGGAAGGCGCGAGAATGTGTAAAGTCTGAAAAAAGTGGTATTCCGATTCATAGAAAGTTATTCATATTAAGAAAATCGTTAGGGCGGTGTGTGAGAAAAACAATTTGGTGTTTTGTTCACTATGATAACTATAGTTAACTTTCGGTGGAGTTTACTCACACTCTTATTTTGGCGTCCCATGGTAACCTGTGGGCTGATTTGGTACTGTCGTTTTCTCTAAAAATTGTTCACAAACACACACACAAACCATTTTATCAGTGTTTTTCGAACTCAGTAGGGTCTGGAACGTAAAGATCTGAAGAAAACTCAAAAAAAAAAAATTTCTGCCGATTACATAACTTTCCTTTCTACTTCGTAGAGCCAAGGAAAGTTAAAATGTTGGTGTTAGAAAATCGAATATATGGCAGACTGCACTCGTACGAATAAAACGTGTATCTAATTGAGACATTACTGCGTTTTACTGTATTTCTACAACTAAATATAGTTCAAATAAATGAGAAAGGGAAAAGGAGATATTGAGCAAAAGGATAACGCGTCATATTATTTCAGGCGGTGAAACAGCAGGGAAGTTTCATTAACATCGATTACATCATGTCGGACACAACACCATCTTCCTCTTGAAAGATTCTTAGCCTTAACAGCTGTTATCAATTTCACCTTCTTCTTGAAACAAACGGATGCAACGTGATTTTTGAAATTGCAGTACCCACATTGCAGGTTTTTAGCTGTACACGTACGAGCTGTATGACCAAAAAGTGCACACCGAAGGCATTGTAGTTTTTTACTGTGAGGTCTTACTTGATTGGATTTTCCCTTATGATGACGGATTTTATGGTTGAAACGCTTGGAATGATCGTAGGTATTTGTAGGCGGAGCAACTCGATGTATTTCGTTGGGCTGCTCGCCTTGTAAAATTTCGTTCGCACCTGAAGTCGCTTTCTCAATTGCGTATGCGATTTCCAGGGTCTTTTCGAACGTAATATCGTCGTTTTCGAAAAGTCGATCGAGAATTGTATTGGATCGGAGACGACTAACAAAAACATCTCTTAGCATAATTTTCAACATATCCTCGGCATATTTGCAAGGCACGGCTAACCGTCGTAATTCAGCCACGTAAGCGGCTAAAGATTCGCCTTCGTGTTGTTTCCTGTTAAGGAACGCATGCCGTGAAGGTATTTGCAAGGGTGTTGGGTTCAAGTGATTCTTTAGAAGGTCTTTTAGGTCATCAAACGTTTTTTGAGAGTACTTAACCGGATGCAACAGGCTCTTGAGAAGTGAGAAGAGTTTAGGGCCAATTAACGATACAAAACACGAAACTCTTCGTGATTCGGGGACACTTTGAACTTCAAAGAATGCCGTAAGCCGTTCAATGTAGGTGTCGAAATCCTCATCATCTTCGTTGAATCTATCGAAGGAAATCCCCGAAATTCCTCTAGAACAGTGGTTCCCAACCTGGGGGCGATCGCCCCCCGGTGGGCGATTTGGGTTCTAAGGGGGGCGATAAATTTGTGGGGGGCGACAGGGGGGCGATCAGTATGAAAAGTCAGAAAAAATAAACTAACTCTTCTGTAGAGTAGAATCTTAAGTGTCGCAGAAACATGGTAGCGTTTTAAAAACAAATTCACTCGTTTTAAAGAAAATTATGGGCAAAAAAAATTAAGTGGTATACTGCATGAAACCCTTCAACTAGTAATTAATGGCGTAAATGAGATAAAAGCCAGTGCCCTGCATGACCGTCTCTTCCGACAACTGTGCCACCGAAATGATGAGGAATTTGAGCGGTTGCTCCTTCACACGGCCGTGAGGTGGCTTTCAAAAGGAAACTGTTTGCGGCGATTTTTTGAATTGTTCGAAACAGTGACTGAATTTCTCGATTCTTGTGACCCTGAATTGAGTCAAGCGTTGAGACTTCGCAAATTCGAGATTGCATATCTGACTGATATTTTCGAAAAACTCAATGAGGTCAACATGAAGCTGCAAGGAAATAAGATGAATCTTATCAAAGCAAAAGGCATTATCAGTTCGTTCATTGCCAAGTTTGCCAAGAAATCAAGATTTGAAGACATTGCCAATCTTAAAATTCCAGACTGGGTTTTTGATCCATTTTCGTTTGACGCGGTGGACACCCTTGAACATATTTTGCAGACAGAGTTTTTGGACCTGAAATATGACTGTGAGGCAAAGATGATTTTTAAGCAGGATGGTTACGAGTTAGCCTGGGTAAAACTCATGGAATCTTATCCAAAACTGTGGGAAATGGTTGAATCCCTCTCATTTCCATCCACATATTTAGTGGAAAAAGGATTCAGCTCTGTCGTCCAGCTCCTCACAAAACAAAGGAACAAATTGGATGTTTGCAGCAAAGGAGACCTGCGCCTTCACCTGACCAACATACAGCCGGATATTCAGGCTTTGACTGCAGTCCACCAAGCACAAGGGAGCCATTAAAACGGTAAATTAATTAATTGAAATAATAATAATTGTATATAATAATAAATCATTTAACATAATAATTCAGTCTATTATTTTTACAACAACACGTTTCTTACATTTAAATAAGGGTATACCGTACTAAGAGAAGGGGGGCGACAGGGGTGAGTCGTCTTCCACTAAGGAGCGATACCTCATAAAAGGTTGAGAACCACTGCTCTAGAACCTCCACTATTGGAAGAAATTTGGGTCTGCTGCACCGTTACGATCTTAACCAGATCGGCTATCATTTTTTGTAGATCGGCAGCCGTAATGTCGGTAGGCATGATGTACCGGGTTGGAAGGGGAGAACACTTCAACCGAAAAAACACTTCCTACGCAAAAAAACGAACACGTCACGGAACTAAAGCACGTAAACTTCGGTAACGGACTGCGCCAATTTACTGTATTTCTACAACTAAATATAGTTCAAATAAATGAGAAAGGGAAAAGGAGACGAGCGAGATATTGAGCAAAAGGATAACGCGTCATATTATTTCAGGCGGTGAAACAGCAGGGAGGTTTCATTAACATCGATTACATCGATTCTCATGTCGGACACAACCTGCGTCTAGTACATTATTGTCAATTTTAAATATTTTTTCTCGTTTTAGAAATCGGTGATCAGCAGCTAATTCATCAAAATGTTTTTTTAACTTTGCTTTGCCTTTTCAAAATGAGTATCAATACCAAATTTTCTTGCAGTTTCACTGGCTTTGCTCTTGAATAATTCAAAATTATTTGAATCAATTTGCAACTTCGCTTTGGTCTCTGCTGAAACTTTACTCGCCCCGCCCAAATTGATGTCGCATTTTTGTGAAGTTTTGGGTTCATAATTGATGTCGTTCAATGCACTGTGCTTGAATTCGCAAAGCAACCCGAACTCGAAATGTAGCATTTTTGTTTTAATACTCTCTGCTTCACTACGTTCATCTTTGTTAGGATTCTTTAAAACTATCAATACTAACAGTAGGCTTCGTAACCAATACTGCAGTTACATTGGCTGCACTGAATGGTTCCAATGGGAACTTAGGTACTGCCCTGACTCTGAGTGGGCTTCAGAGGGCTGCAGCGATGAGATGTAAAAGAAGCTGGGATCGTGATGTGGGTGCTGTCATGCTTGTGGTAAGGCTGCCGAAGGCTGACTAAATAACTCTTCAATTTTGGGAAATTTTTGTTTACTATTTTTCTCTTTCTTGGCGTTGTTTGCGTTTAAATGCACCTAAGGGGAAGACATTTTCAAAAGTTCAGTTCGATCGAGATTTCTAAGGATGATTTGAGGGCCCCCTGAGCTTGAGGGCCCTGGGGCATTGCCCCTAGCAAGCTACGCCACTGATTTCTGGATGAAGGAGCCAAACTACCGAAGAAAAAACACCCCCACACAACTGAAAATACTCGTTTAGAACACTTATGGAAGGTTTAGCAGCAGACAGACGTCCAATTGGAGTGGGGGAAGAAAACCACGCTCCCTGGGTAATCGTACTACAGTACAAAGTTTTTGGCCACACCCTCCGACCAATCACGTTATAGTACGCCCTTTTCTATCCTTCCCACCCCGCCCCTTTACCCCTTCTACCACAATTTCAACCAATCGTACTATAGTACGAGGTTTTTGGTCACGCCCCTCAACTAATCATGTTATAGAACGGCCTTCTCTATCCCCTCCACCTCGCCTCTTTACCCCCTCTACCACAATTTTCAACCCAATGACTCGATAACTTGTAGGGGACAACTCAAACACGAACTTTGCTTTATGAATGCTACCCATCCGACGAAGGTGTTTTGACAATTGTGACAGTCCGGCCATCCTTCAGTTTTCAGTGACGTATTTAGAACAGAGAACAGAGAGACTCGAGCGAGCTGTTGTTTAGGAGAGGGCACAATGACGCGGATTCGTGTTAAGAAGCTTAAACGGTCTGGTGATGGTTTGGACAGGTGTTAGAAGCTTTTAGGACCGAAGAAGATACAAATCAGGCTTGCAGGGTTAACGGTGCCCCCTGGGGGGGGGGGAGGTGTGGCGCGAGAAAAGTACTGAGGAGTGCACAGGAAGGGGCTCAATCGCTGCTCTCGAGGGATCTATTTAGCAAAGTCACAATTTTTCGAGGTAAAGCCCTCATGGTTCAGTCAGTGGTGTGAATCGAGTTTCTTTTACCTTTGTCAAATGACTATTGACTGAATATCTGTTCGATGTGTCAAAGCTTAGGCTAGTTTTCATCACATGCCCTTTCATCAGACTAAAACTCCAATTTCGGTTCATCCTGGTGAGATGAAACGGATTATAAATCCCTCGCTGAGCGTGTGTAGTGCTGAGGAGCTTGACGTTTTTTTGTTTTTTTTTCGTTCATGCTCTCTTCAGTCAACTCTGCACGTCACGACATTATAATAAAGAAGCCCCCGGTAAATTGCGCGCAACTCGAGAAGAAACTCGGAACTGCCGTAATTTATTGTTTGATCTCCTGTCGCTTTAGAAGTTGACATCAAACAGTTCAGAAGACCGCGCGGCGAGCGGATGCAGTTGTCGAGAGGACGGTTAGCGCTTGTTTTAGAGGTTTTACCCGGGCCCTGGCACGTTATCTGTGTCCCGGAGGGGATTTAGAGCTGGGTGCGTTGACAAGTTGAAGTGTTGGTGTCACCTAATAGGAGTGTGGGATCAAGTTTATTGGGCCTATTATTGCCGAATAATTCGAGAGCTTTCCTTTCGACGAGCCCTCATGAAAACGAGCTCAGCGCGAGGCTCCGAACGATCAATATTTGCTTTGTCGATTATGTAACCGACCAATCGATTCATTGACATTTTCTTATTAGCCCGATAAATTCTTCGTTTTTTTTTTTTTTTTAATGACTAACTGCTCTTCGTGCCTTTACCGTCGCTCCAATTTTTTGGTGTTAGCCTTACTTTCTGGAAACTAGAATTGTTTCTGAACGCGTTTGAAGACAAGACGGTTTAGGAGGTTTATCTCAATAGCGATAGAAAATATTATTAACTGATGGAAAGTAAACGACGCATGTGCTAGTTCTCAGTTGTACAGCTATGACGTCAGTAGAAGCCAATGAGTTTACCGATTACCGGCTAGTTCACGCATCTCTAGTTTGTCTCCCAGCGAGGTTTCCTTCAAAAGTTTGTCCATCAGCTAGTTTTCGGAATCCACAAAAACTGCAATGAGGCGGTTCTTGATGGCCGCGTTTGTCGAGGGTTTGTATGAAGATTAGTTGCGTGCGAGAGAATGCTGCTATGTAACGAGTTGACTACAATATCGTATTTATCGACGTCGTTAAAAATGCCTCGAAATCCAGACTAAACGCGTACGAACCACAGGGCAACGTCGCTTGTCCAGCATGACTGTACGATTTCTGATGGCATTAGCACGAGGAATCTTAAGGCCCGAGACAGGAGACAGAGGCATGACACCGAAGACAGGAAGACGGTCTCCGCCACGGACGAGTGGTGCCTCGTGTCGCGTTCGAAAAGCACCTTCATTTACCAGAAAGGCTGCGTTTGGTTTCGTCGCACAGTTCCTCAATAACTGCAGTTTCGTCAGAACACCAAATACGACACGAATTTATTGATGAATCGTCTCGACCAATCGAAATTATTTTCGAAGACGAATTTGACCAGAACAATTGGACAAAAGTTAGAACAAATTTCGTCTATTAGGCCACCGCTCCATTGTGAGATTTCTCTGTCACTAGTCAAGCAGGACTGTGGGAGAACACGTCAGAAGACTGCATCAGACAGTCTGGAATGCTGCAGGAGCAAGACACTCCAAACGCTTCGTCTCTGAGCAATCCAGTGAGATAAGACACAGGAAGGACTTAAGGCAGATTGTTGGGATCGTAATCGGGCATTGCAGAATGAATGAGGCTTCAGAGAGAAGCTCCGTGGATTCAGGTTATTGATTGACGGACTGTGCGAGTGTGGAGAGCTCGACACAGTGGAGCACGTGGTGTTCCACTGTGTCAGCTACCAACAGGAAAGGAATAGGGCAAGGAACAAGGTAATAGGAATAGGAAGCCAGTGGGATACGAACATTGTTAGGGAGCAAGGAAGCTTTGTATGGTGAAAGAGTTTTAAAGTATAGGGAAGCGAGTAGGTTAGGAAATGTGCGCAGGGCCTCAGAAGTAGGTGTTTAGGTCGTGTGTTTGTGTGTTTTGTGTTAGTGTGTGGTTTTGAGTGGGCAGTGCCAGGGAGGGTCGAATAGCAAGTAGCCCATCCCTGGACTGCTGGTGTGAGGGAATGTGTGTGAATGTATGTGTTGTGTATATGTGTGTTTGTGTTTTTTAGGACAGGTATAGTAGCGATGGATCCAGGGGGGATGAATATCGAGTAGTCCGATGTAGTCCCCCTGGACCATCGGGTATGAATATTTAAGGGTTGAATGGATGTGTGAGTGTGTATGTAGGATTAGTAGTGCTAGGCTAGTGTGAGATGGGTGGGTCGCGGTCGAGGGCGGCCGAATATAGAGTAGTCCGCCCTCGCCACGTCGGAATGGGGATCGCAGCTCTTTCACGGCCTGACACCCTTCTCCATGGCTGGTGCGGGAGCAAGTCCAATCCCCATACCCCCATGGAGATTCAGCGTAGATACCGGTAGAACGCCTCTTAGCAATTCCAGCACCGGGGCCTGCCACCTATTCAGGTCCTTAGGCTGCTCAAGGTGCAGCCATATAGAATGGGTACCACGGGGGCTTCAGCCCACGGCCAGCAGCGTGGAGGCTATAGGGCGTGGCGCTGACGGACCGTGGTTTCGCTGGAAATCCCCTTAGACCCTAGAGAGATGATTAGTGCTGGCTGGAGAGAGGTAAATGCACCCTCTCCAACGCCACATTCAATGCTCAAAGCACAACTACCATTGTAACTGTACAGGTAGCGCCAGCTTCCTTCCAAAAACGAAGCTAGCTGGTCAGAATCCTGTGGCTGGATGGTCAGTTGCTCGATAGATGCTTGTCCCAGTCTTCCTGCTCGTCCTTCACAGCCTTGGAAAGCAAGTGTTCGGTTGAACCCCTCAGCTTGTCCATTATTCTGAGGGCGCGTTGGTATCGTTCTCGTCTCGTGAATCTGCAAGACTCAAATGAGGTGCCTCGATCTGAATGGAGTTCTCGAGGTACTCCAAACCGTGCAATTACGTTGCCCACCAAGTCCTGAGCAACTGTTTCAGCTTTCAGGTCGGGGAACGCAAATGCCTCAGGCCATTTCCTCGAAGGCATCCACTGCCACGATGATGCGTGTGTTCCCTCGTTGTCTTGGTGGCAAAGGCCCTGCTGCAGTACCAAAGGTGTATTGCCCCATCGAAGCGCGTCTTTGACTGCACACAGTACTGCCCTTCTGCCAGGGTCATCTTGTGACGTATTGGTCTGTGGATGAGTCTCCACTGAATGTTCAGATCTCTTACAGCCACAATCTGCTCCGATGTTCTTCGTGGGTTTGCTGCTCTTAGAACTGCAACGCCAGCCAACTCAGTCCCCTCGCCGTCTCTCCATGATCATCTCAAATAGTCGCAATATCCCACCAATTGTTAGGAACTAAGCGAAATATTACGCAATCACGATGGAACTAAGCGCAGAACTTAACTGTTTTATTAGCAACGGGTTTTTAGGTAGCCAGGTGACAACTTGCCTAACAATATCTGATGATGCAGCTCATCTCTCGAAAGAAATCAGTATTTCAATTTAATTTAGTGTTTATAAATTCGAACGACAGCGTTGAAACAAATTGAGATTTGTTGTCATTGACCTGTTGAACGTTTGTTGACTCTCGCTTCTGTGTCGTTACTCTTTTGGGAGCGGGTCAAAACGATACCTAATAAATCAGTACGCCTACTTCTTTTGATCTCGGTCGTTAGTTAATCATTTAACAGCCTCCGCTCTTTCAAACCGTCGATATGAATAGGTTCGGCAAGATTTGAATCTCCCAAGAATCGAATAATGAGGAGGAGGGGGGGGATCCCCGCTTGTAATGAAGCCTTTTGTTTAGCGAACTGCCGAAGAAACTCCGTCTGACGGACCGCATCAAAAGGTCAACCTGAGCGTGGAACAGTCACTTTTGACAGATGGAATACCCCCCTATTGTTAAATTTAAAGGCGCGGAATCGTCCCGCGAGCATTTTCTGTTGGCTTAATAAGGCCTGTTTAGACACGGCTACTTGACTACCGTCACAATGAGGCACCTCTGGTCATCCTGGATGCCCGTTTTTCGTGGTTCCTCGCCCCAATAAAGTTTAACCGTTAAAAAAAAGAAGAGTTACGGGAAGAACCATTAGCTCTTGCGTTTCTCGGCAAAATCCTCGGTGTGTGAAAGGTTATTGTAAAAGTGACAGGTGACACTGAATTGAGATATGAAACTTTGAAAAAGAGAGGAGTCCTTTTTCTTGAATCGTCGGGGGCAACGGATGGGAGTTTAACCAGACCTTTTTTCTGAACCGTGGTTTACTTCACTAACAACAGTAATTTGGCTCCGCTCGACCTATTACTCTATTAAGGAGGCGGGTTGGTGCACCTTCTGCTTCTTCGGCCCTGTAATTTCCCTGTGCACTCTTACACTGAGCCTCTGCCGTCTAGCCCTCAATTAAATCTGTCAGAAGGAGTTATGGTTTTATTTTTTATTTTCATTTTTATATGAACCGAGGTGCTTATTATAACGATGTGTGAATTTTAAAACATTGCGGATGACGCTCTCTTTCTTTACCTCTCCGCTCGCTTCGGTTTCTTTTGACGTATACCCTTCGTCTTTCCGTAAATTGACAGCGCATGTATTTGGATTCTTACCAAATCGACGTATAAATTACGCTGCGTAGATAATGCGGCGGCTGTTAAGGTGAGTTGGATACAGGTCATTCTTTAAACTCGAAATAAGCGCGTCGGGCAGGTTTTTTACTTTTCTTGGCTCCGCGAAGTAGAAAGGAAAGTTATGTAATCGGCTGAAAATTTTTTTTTGAGTTTTCTTCAGATCTTTACGTTTCAGACCCTCCTGAGTCCGAAAAACACTATTTGGGAAAATGGTCTGTGTGTGTGTGTCTGTGAACGATTTTTAGAGAAAACCATCGTACCAAATCAGCTCAAACTTGATATCTCGCCCGCAGGTCACCATGGGACGCCAAAATAAGGGTATGAACAAAATCCACCGAAATTTAACTATAGTTATCATAGTGATCAAAACACCAAATTTTTTTTTTCCCCATAATGGCTCTAACGATTTTGATGAAATTTTGTATATTGGTACCTCCCAATATGGCAACTATACCATAAAATTCCCATTCATGGGAAAATGACGAGAGCAGCACAATAAATTACCAAATCTTTCGACGAAATCGATTTTAGCGCGGTTTTTAGAGAAAACAACCGTACCAAATCAGCTGAAACTTGATGTCTAGCCTACAGATTACCATGGGACGCAAAAATAAGGGTATGGGCAAAATCCACCGAAAGTTAACTATAGTTATCATACTGATCAAAACACCAAATTTTTTTTCTCAAAAACGGCTCCGACGATTTTGATTACATTTTTTATATTGATAGGTCTCAATGAGGCAATTATACCATAAAATTCCCATTCGTGGAAAAATGACGAGAGCAGCACAATAAATTATCAAAATTTTCGACCAAAAGCGTTTTTACCGCGGTTTTTTCCTTTTAAACTCCGCTGGAATGTTAGTAGAATGTTAAAAAAAATTGGTATTGTAGTCTAACCCAATACCTCAAGGGTGAGTGTTTAAAAACGCTCATGAGATATATGGGGCTCACTCCAGAAATTCCTGAATTTCAACTACCGCCGTTTCGCTTACTACCAGTTCTAACAGTTATTACCCAATAACTCTGCAAAGGTGATTACTATCCTCCTTCACAAAATTCGTGTTTACAGCCTCATTAATTATCTGTGTAACAATTGCTCAATAATGGTCTTGCAATGAGTACGAGCAGCACAATAAATTCCACAACTGTAGGCGCTACCGCTTCCTGCTGCTGTGACGTGTTGTTTGACCAAGTTCAAAGGAACTGAGTGGTAAATAAATTGATCAAATAGAATTAGCCATGTACAAGGTGAATTGACGTAGAGCTAAGGAAAGTTGTGTGTTGCAATGCACTAGATATTTTCGTAATCTTCGGCCTGTCACGAAGCGCCTCATATTATGTGATTTGCCTCAGAACTGCAATACTGCTTAGCTTCTTATACATAAGCGCCTACTCGAAGTATTAGGTGCCACAAAGCCGATTCCCGAAGGCAACCCATGAAATAGGGAACTGAGAGAGGGTCACGAACAGCATGAGAGACGCTTTGAGGACCTATGCGAGTTGAAAAGTCGACTATAGTACGCGAAGGAGAATGGAACCTGGAGAATTTGTTTCCAAGTCATGGACTTCGGACATTTCCCTCGATATGGACTTCGGACGCCTAGAAAACCTCAATGCCTTGAAATGGGCGTGCACGGCGACCTATTCAGCTGCTGTTGATTCTGTCAATTCGCTTTAATTGCTCCATATTTTAGCTGTACACGCGTAAATGATGAGAAGCTGCCACTACCCAAGTTCTATAAATGCACAGGTTCTGCTTTGTTACATACAGCAAAGGTTTGATTGTAGTTAACGACTTGCTTTCAATGAAGTGAATTATCTATAGCTTATACTGCACTTGTACGTCGGTAGTACGTATACAATAAATCGTTATTATTGCAAACTACGTTGGTAAGTTGCGTACTATCAA
This sequence comes from Pachypeltis micranthus, assembly GCA_020466155.1. NCBI lineage: Eukaryota > Metazoa > Arthropoda > Insecta > Hemiptera > Miridae > Pachypeltis > Pachypeltis micranthus. The sequence continues at coordinate 7,760,909 of CM035778.1, forward strand.
TTACTGCCAACGTTGGGGTGGATCGATCTCTATCTGATTCTCAAAGCAACAATATTTATTGCGAATATTGAGCGAGTCCAATATCCCAACAGACGATTATAACCCAAATATTCAGTCAGTGGTAAAAACGAGTTTTTTCTCCTGATTGTATTCTCTCACACAAAGGGTATATTGCGATCTGAGCTGAATGCTTGATGCCTGGCCTGTGTTCCCTTATTGATCTCCTTCATATTTCAAATTAAAAGTTATTCTGTTAGCTTTTCAAGTGTGTTATTTTCGTTCAATATAAAAGTGAGCTAAATGTTCATTTTTTACTTTCCGCTACCCCAAAGGGAAAGGAAAGTACAGTAATCGTGTCAAACAAAAACAGAAAGTTGGGTTTTCTTCAGATCTTTACGTTTTGAGGCCTACTGAGTCTAAAAAACCTAATTTTGGCGCGTGGTCCGTGTGTGTGTGTGTCTGTAGTTCGATTTGCGGGAGAACGGCTGATCCGATTGAGCTGGTTCTTTTTTTGTTTTGTTCGTTATTTTTTGTAGACACCAAAATAAGGTTATGGACGATTTCGGCCGACGAGAAGGGGGGTAGGGGACGAAAGTGTACCAAAAACTAGGGTTTTGCGCATTTTCTCGAAAACGACTCCAACGATTTTGATTAAGCTTTCAAATTATCTTCTACCAATAAATACCTAACTTTTCTTCTGTATACATATCTGCAGCGGGGTGGCTGGTGCCACCTCGACAAAGGGGACGGAAAACTGGAATGGCAGGGCCCGTCCCCGCCATCCGGTGATCGGGCATCGCCGGTACGCGGAGGGCTCTTGCTTACCAGGGACCTGGGGTCCTCCGGCAAGGGGGGGACAGGTCCAAACGCCCCCAAGGCGGAGGTCCCCGAAGCCGTAAGTCTGGACGATTGTCCGGGCGGGCTAGCGACCATTCTAGCCTAAAGGGATATTTTTCCCGAAATGGTACTGCGGGGGTGCACAGCCCGCGGTGCAAGCCGGTGCACCATGGGAAGGCCCACGCAAGGTGGATGCTCTGCAGGCAGCTAGGGTAAAGGCGGGAATCCGCCGATCCCTAGTACCCATTTATGGGAACTTGCAGATATCGCAGTGGTCGAGGGTTCGCTGGAAGTAGTCCTTGTCCCATTCTCCCTTTTGCTGCCCGATGGGGCGGAGGCAGGTCAGGGCCGCGAGGCCGGTACTGCCTCCGCACACCCCTAAATCGGAACGTACATGTATACATATCTCCATGAAAATACGGCGAACAGAGGTATAGGCCTATGAAGCAAAAATAGGTTTTTTACGCTTTTTGGCAAAACGGCTTCAACGATTATCACCAAACTTTCAAGATGTTTTCAAATAGTTGATACCTACATATTGTTCTGAATAAATGTTCCTCCGAGCGTCCATTGAACAGAGATAAAACTCAAAATGTGTCGAAAATAATGTTTTTTCGAATATTTCCGTAAATTCCAGGGTAACTGCTTCACCAGTTGTGATAAATCTTATGGAGTGTCTTCCAGCATTCTAGACCCACAACTTTGTTCTCCGCAACTATCTCTGTATCCATCTGTTGAACGGAGATATAAGCCAAGTTAACACAGAAAAGGAGATTAGTCGAATATTAATTTATCGGTATTCCAATTTTCTCAAAAACAGCTGTAGCGATTTCGATCAAACTTACGGAGTACTCTCAGCTAACTAGTACGTACATTTTGTTCTCCATAAATGTTCCTGTAGAAATGCGTTGAACGAAGATATAGCGCCCGCATATGTGGCTGGTGTTCGAACTTAAAGGGGTGGCGGAAAGTTGTGTGTTGCTACGCACCGCTCGTTAATAGTACGTATCTAGTTTACTCGAATTCGACGTAAAAGGGTGAGTTGAGGGTAAGGTTTGGGTTGCTTAAATGTTTCAAGGTTCGTGCGCATATTGCGAAAGTGTTAAAATTGCATTCGCAAGCACGTCTTGGAATAATTAAAGTAAATGGTCAGTCCTTTATCAGCATTGACTCACATCCCAAATCCCATTGTTTCATTGACTAAAGCAGGTCTCAACTGTATTTTTACATCTCGTAATAACGAATGAGCTCAATCAGAACACAATGGCTAGTTACTTGTATATTTGGCGTTTCTCCTCTAGAGATGCCCAAAGGAGATAAAAACTCAATGCCTTACTGCAATACGTAGCTGTGAAGGTTGAAAAGATAATGTCGGTAAATAAATAGAGAAAAAACGTTGTGTACTTTTTGGTTCGCTGTGACCAACTACATAGAAATTGCGTGGTGGATGATTGAAGAAATTAGAAAAAATGATGGTTTCTTTAGTCGTTGCATCATTGGCGATTGCGTTTCCTATAGCAAAGTCCAAGCCCCTGGTTGTGTAAGACATTCAACCCAATTTTATCTAGGATTATGTGAAACATTTCGACGTGTAAGGGGCTGGTTTGGCTCTGTTCGTCTGCGTTACCTAGTAGGGCCACTTCCCAACTGTAGAGCACCTCCGTCGTTTGTAAAGTGGATAGTGAGAGAATATGCCAGGACGTCAGACTCTCTGGAACGCTGCGGGAATGTGGCATTCCGAACGTTTTATCTCCGGACTAACACACGAGATAAGATTTAGTCTGATGATGAATAGACAGATTGTGGGAATCATCACGGGGCATAGCAAAATGAACGGACATATGTATGTTACGAATGTAATCGACACTTCTCAGTGCAGGTTCTCCTTACTATGGTCCTGGCTCAGTGCCAGTGTCTTGAAAGGGAGCTATTTTCTTGTTACAACTTCTCCATAAGAAAAGAAGCCTCTTCCTGGAAATACGTGGCACACTCTTCCATTTCACTGGCCTCATTCCCTAGCAACCACATCACAACTTCTATTTTGACTGATTTTTACGTAAAACTGCATTCAAAGGTGGAATTGCGAGGGATGCTATTTTTGGCGGTTAGACGTTACCTCGCTAGATGGAGCCAACCAAGTCACATGATTACAAGTTGCCGTTAGTCCAAATTGACGGTGATGCATGAAAGCAATCGTCTAAAGAGTGGTATGCGGGCGAGCAACGTTCAAAGGTGCAATTCCCACGCGCAAATTAATTTTTTAGACGTTTCCAGCCGAAACCAAACACCATTTCGCCATTTAATTAGTTTTGAGGTTCTGAAGTTCCTAAATGTATTAGTGGAAATGCTTCTTCGTGGCAAGACCGGAGGAGATGGTGGAAATTATCACGGGACACTGCAAAATGAACAATAACATGCCTGTTGTGAGTATAGTGGTGCGGCACAGATTAGGAGCCTGCTACGTCCTGGACCAGTGCCAGAGACTTGAAATGGAATACTGTTGGTCTTTGGTACAACTTCCCCGAGGGTTGGCACCGAAAACTTGCAGGAAATACCTCACATAGACCTAGGTGTAGACCTGTGACCTGTCCCAAACAATGGACAGTCAGAGTTGATTTGTATAAGGGGCGTGATTTGATGTGCTATAGCTGCTTATTAATAATTTAATCGATATTTATTTCCAGTTTTGTCTAAACGTGTGTTATACTAATGCGGCATTTATTCGTAGGCTTGTAACGAGTTCACGACCCACGTGATGAACCTTCTGCGAGAGCAGTCTCGAACGCGGCCCATCACGCCCAAGGAAATCGAAAGGATGGTGCAGATAATCCACAAGAAATTTTCTAGTATTCAAATGCAGCTGAAACAAAGTACGTGCGAAGCCGTCATGATCCTGAGGTCGAGGTTTCTCGATGCGAGGTAAACAATTTTTTTCCCTCCTAGTAAGTTAATACTTGAAAATAACCTCGTTTCGAGCGAGAACCGGCTGGTGGAGGTTTCTGCCCGAAAAAAAGGGGAACCCCGGGAAGGGAGTAAAAATAAGGGAACTTGGAAGACTTTCTTCACGATGACGAATGATCGCTCATGAATGTTTGCTCGCGTCGGCTTTTACAAATATTTGCACGGGATCAGAGTCAATACTTGCTTTGGGATCAAAACGTGTACCCGCCAGGATTTGTACCTTCTACGATTTGCCTAACTGTTGGTGAGAAGACCTCCAGCTCTGAAATCACGGATTTTATCCTTCCGTTTGTACGTCTAATCGCCCTTCGCTTCTTGTGACGGCCCATTCAAATACGTGGCTTCTTTTTGTCCGTCGACTTTTCGATTTTATCTTTTGAGTTGAGATCGTTTAGCTTCGTGGGGTTTTCCGTGTTCGTGAAGAGTGACGTCGATAGTTGGGCAATACATTGGAAATCTTGATGTTGCAGTCTTTGTCCGCAACCCCACAGGGAGGCAATACGGGTGTAATGCTCAGACGTGGCCGAAACTGAACGGTCGGAATATTAACGATAATAAATAGAAAAAGGTGCGAAGAGATAGGTGATGATAGAGAAGGTGCTGGGAGACTAGAAAATTATATTGAGAGCTAATGAAGGGCAACCTGCTTCCTCGGGGGATGGAAATGGAAAGAGAGCTCGGGTTTTGGGTGGAAGGCTCGGCGATCGTGCTGAGCAAGCACTCTCGATTCGGCCTACTCCGTATTTGGGCTACTCGCCACCTCGAATTCGGTTCTCAAGCGGGTACCTTATCTAAATATCACTCCTCGAACGGCAAGGAGGAGAAACGATAGTGAAGCCTTCTCTCTAGGGGGAGAATGCTGATGCTCAGGAACAGTCTTTCCTCTCGATAGTGCCGTTCCTTGGGCGGTACATGGTTAAATTGAGCATGTCCTCATGCGACCAAGTAGGCAGGAGCGGTGGTTAGGCCTGGTTTGCTTGGTCTTGGCAGTTAAGTCGAGAGTAGAATCAGAAGAATGGTCTTGGTGATGGACTCCCTGAGAGAGGTACCATCAAGATTACGCAGAGGTATTCGAGTTACCCCGTAGCTGTCGCAATCGCCCTCAGGAAATGGGAGATCAAAGTTGGCAAAATTTGGCAACAAGTACATTACGCCGAAATCGTGAGGAAAGCAGGTGCGGAAATTATCATAAAATTTTCAAAATAACCACAGAAAGGTCCACGCAGGATGTCATTGTCGAAATTCGGCGTGTTTCCCTGCTGGCACCGGCTAAGTACGTCGTAGCAGTTCTGACTGACATCAGGGGAACGTTTGACAACCTTTGGTGGCCAGCGCTCCTGTACTTGCTCGCTAGAAGGTACCCAAATGGGTGAAATGGCATAGGCCGCATGGCGGCCCGTTCACGCATGCGTCCGGGTGAGATAAAATTATGGTGGTCAGGGTACACGCAGGGAGTTTAGGACACTCTCAACTTGCTGCCAAGGGTGGTGAATGGTGGGAGGGGAGGGGGTGCCTCAGCAGGCACATGACCCTGGCTTGGCAGGACAGCTAGTAAGATGCCACATCCTGGCATGCTGCCTGTCCAGTTTGGGTGGCGCGATCCACCAGGAAGCTGCAGCATACCGCGCAATAGGGAGGAATACTGCCAGGTAGTGCCGCTGCCTCATGTGTGGTGACGCCCCCCATGTTGGTCCTGGGGCAGAGGCGGTTAGGGCTGATGCCTTATGGCATAAGCCAGGTGTCCCTTGGGCCGTCCCCTCGGACGGAAGGCCACACCCAGGTAGCTGGCCACAGTCGTCTGGGCTATAGTGGTGCCGGGTGCTGCTGTGATGGTGCGGTACTGGAGTGCCACCACCGATCGCATCACAACAACGTGCATTTTGACGGTGGCAAGCTCTAGTACCATCCTGTGATCAGCTGTGTGGCTCCCTCCACTAGGAGCCTCGCTGCTGCAGGGCTTTCTGCCCTGACGACAACGGCCAGGTCATCGACATATGCAATGGGGGTGCAGCCTTAGTCCGTGAGGAGGTGGAGGAAGGGGTCTAAAAGGACCGTCCACTGGAGCATTGACCCGGCTAACAGAACTGGTACGATTAAATACAGGCATGTCTCAGCCCAGAGAGTTCCCCAGTCCTTTGACCAGCACTCTTGGACGCCTTCTTCGAATTCGATTCAAAAACCGCTGTCGAGAGAAACTAATTTACTTTCAGCTGTACAATTTGCGCAGGTTTGAGCCTAATCTCATACTAGTTGAGTTTCTATCTTCAATTGCATTGTTCCATTTAGTTTTTGTGATTAAATCATCACAGTAGTCTTAAGATGCAATACTTTTCTGGCTGTCGTCACAGTTTCCAAGGACCTCTTCGAACTCTTGCTCAATTCGTCTGTGGTTGCGCAGGAGTTGAGCAACTCGCTTCAAATGGCGAAGGGAACGTTCAGTACTCGCATTTGTGGGGCCAAAGCGGCTTTAGTGGACTTTTTCCATGTAAATCCCTCGCGTTTGGTACTAGCGTTCCAAAACAAATCAGGGTGGTAGTCCCTTAAGCTACTTACGAGAAGGTAATTGGATAATGGTCAGTAGACAATCAGGAGCAACCACAGAAATTCCGGAATTCTAATTCCGTTGACTAATTTCAGAGTGTTTCCCACATTATTGTTAATTTCGTTAGATACTTACGAGCAACACAATAATTCCAGAGTTGCAACAACTTTCGCTGCATTGATATTTTTTCTCAGTGCTTACGCTAACCGCTGGACATGAACCTTCCCAAAGAATCACAAATAAATTACCTGTACGTTCTTTCAGGGACGTAAGAGGTCCTGATGGCCCCGTGAATATACTCGTGATTATTGACAATCTACTCGGAGCTGTTTAGTACGTTGCATCAGTTGGTTCTCTCGGCTCTCTGCGATGGCAGCTCTTCTTTCTCGTTCTCTTCGCCCTCACGAGAATCTTGCAGCGCCCTGTCATTCCCACACGTCCTCCCATAGTGGCTGGCAGTTTTGGGGAGGTTATGCAGAGCTTTCCTTCATGTTTTCACTTTTCATTCGAGATGCTGAGCTCTGCCCAGGCCAATTGAGCAATGAACCTCCAGTTTTCAACATGCTTCTGGCGTGAGCTGGCCGACTGCGTCTGTCAACGCGTGTCGTCAGCATCATCCACCGTCGCCCTGCAGCGCAGACAGTTTGGGCTTGCAGCCTTGCCGATTCCATGCAAGTACGCTCTAAACGCTCCCGTTCATTCTTCATCCCTGCTAAGATCAGCAAGCTCCATTCTCGTCTGGCTGAGCGCTGCCCAGGCACCTACGCGTTCGTCGCTCCAAAGCAGTCGCGACAAGTGCGAGCATTAAGCCATACTAGGGGTGAGGATAGTGGTAAGATGCGTCGCACCTCAGATGCTACTCCTGACGGGGTTTTGTGCTAATATTCGTTTAGATCGAAAGTGGAACTCTTTCTGAGCGCCTTGGAGGTAGTTGCCTCGGAAATCCGAGCGTTGGTTATAAATGGCGTTAGGGTAGTCGGCGTTGAAGTGCGACAGACAAAAATGGGTTGGACAAGCTGTATGAAACCATTTGACGAGTTGCGTTGGAAACGGCTCTGTGGGGTTCCCCAGAGCGCCTCATTCTCTCCTTTTTCCCTCCGCCCTGACCTTCACGGTTTTATTAAGGCTTCTTTTCTGATAAATTGAGATCATCATTTCCCCCCACTGGGCTTTAGACTTAACACCTCGCGCTCCAAAAGGGCTCCGCACTTTCCTGGCTTATCTCTTTTTAACAGTCGCTATCCGCTTCAGTTCTCCCTCTTCAATTAACCGCCTCCCATTATTGCTATACTGTGTCTCTTCTACTCCTATCCAGCCCTCTCGTCGTCGTCGAGCTGCCGTGGAGGGGAGAGGCCCAATGCTTCTGATTTATTGCTGCGGCCACCAACCAGCAACCGTATTAAACCTTTTTCTTTCCGCGCCTACCGCTGGCGGCCCTGGAGGCCTCGGAAATCATTTTTACTTGTTCGGCTCCCTTCTCCCGTGAAATTTCAATCCGAAACATGTGCGAGGTCGATGTTTGCTTTCGGAGTTCGGTAACGACTTGCGGGGCTGATATAAACTCTCCGGTTAAACGTCGTAAAAAAAAAAGAGAAAACAGACGCGCAGGCTGAATTTTTGTTTGACGACTTCCTCGGGCATTTTAGGAGGACGGGTCTTGTGAGACCGATCGTGACGTTCATGACGATTGTTGACAATTCGTCCTCTTTGTAGGTCCGCCCTAAGAGTTTGACTCAATATAAGGTTGTGGTGGTTCTATCCACCTAGCGTTTCATTCAGCTTGTCGAGTGAATGCATTCGCACCCTGTTCTGGGCCGTTATCACCAACTGATCCCGTTTAGACTCGATTAACAGTACCTAACCGCCTCTTGTCGCAAAAACAGGTTGGGTTAGGCTCTAGCCGTGGTCAAGGGTTAACACCAACAAATTGGGCGGTTGATCTTAAAATCAGTTCTGCATTACCGTGCTCCGTCGACTACTCTCTTCTTATTGTGATTTTTTTTGCATAATAATAAACAAAGATGCTGTTTACAAGTGCACAGTTATTGCAGTGGCGTTTCCACTACGATGATAATCTAGTTAGGTTAACGTCATCTCACCCTGCGCCGCAAATGAATAGGAGAGAGTTCCCACTACTTCAAGATTCATGAATTTAAATGCGAACAAAAGTATTACGACGAGTTTGTTCGCGTTAAATGCGCGTTGAGCAGTTTTAGAAAAAACTCTGGACGTCATATCGCCGTGTTAGAAAACCTAAACGCCAATGGCTTACCAGGGTGGGTTTAAAAGCAGATAGGTAGGGAATGTTAAATAATAACAAACTTTAACACACTTTTATTAATTCTTCCTTCCTTGTAAAAGTTGTAACCTCGTAATTTCGGTCGTTATTATTTCTTGCTCAGCTCTCGTTTTCCAGTAACGCTTTCGATTTTTCCTGTTCACTCAAAGCGTCTTCTCGGACTAATTGGTTTTTTTCCTGCAGCCCTTGCAGTTGGAGTACGCGTATTTTCACGTTATGCTCCTCGACAGCTTCAGCTTCGGCATACAGTAATATTCGGCTTCTGACGATTATTAAAAACAATAATTAGGCCAAATCTGGATTGTTGAGGGTTGGGCATCTACGGGATGAGATGTCGAACAGGCGCCCAATTTCCTAACTTTTGTTATAGTATGGATCGTTCGGGTGTCTCTCAATAATAAAGCCATCCTTCCAATACCACCAAGAATCGTATATTCAGTTCCGTTTCAGTTAATAGCTCACACGTACAGATAGAAAAGCTCAATCTGATCGTGCCCGTAACATCACTCCCCCTTGCGAGAAGATCATGTCCTCATGATCAGGCGGTAATGGTGGTGGTGGTGGGGGGGGGGCGTTTTCCCAAGGTAGGTCCTCATCTTCTCTTCTTGAGGGGATAGCGAGGTGGCGCGACGGGCGGTGGCGCAAGCAGGTGGGAAGGTACGCTTGTGGTTTCTGGGCACGGAGCGATCATGTTCTTGGTGACTGGAGTGTGGTAGAGCATGAGGCGCTGGGCTTGAGCGGCAGCGTAGGGCCTGGTTAGGCTGCAGCGATCCGACATCTGTTGTAGGAGGCCCCAGAGTGATGGTCCTAGGCAGCTGAAGTGAAGGTGGGCGTCCGTGAAAAAGTGTAAGCCATGAAGCACCGACCTGGGTTGTGGACCGGTTGGCAGGAGGCTGGCGACCATGGGAAGCGAGGGCCACGGCGCGTTGTGCTGGAGAGGAGCGGGAGGAGGTGCAAAGGAGGTCGTAGTGGTATCAGTCGAATGCGCGGCGGCGGGCACGGACGGGCGGTAATGAACGGTTCGAAACGGACGCGCCCCAAGGTACCCCCCTAAAAAATAAGGAGCGCGGTGTCTGGGGACAACACAGAAGGAATTTGATAATTCGCTTGACGCGCAATCGTCGCAAGAGGTCCCCACATCACTCCCCTCCAGTGGTAACGAATGAAGTCCAAGTACTTTGCAGGAAAGGGGACACGGCGTCCGCACTTGATCGTAGCAGGTTTGGGTACGACAGCATCTGGGTGGTGGGCTGGTGGCTGAGGAAGAGGTTTAGAGCCGCTGGGAGCGGTGGCAGGCAATGCTGGTGGAGATGGAGTAATGGATTCAACAGGCTGTGCAAGCAGGCTTGGAACGATCAATGGAAACTGTCTGTTCACCACGAGGAGTGTCGATCTTGAGCACCTTATCAATTCTGGCAACAACACGGTAAGGGCCGTGGCCGTAAGGAACGACAAACTGCACCGGGGCTCACAAATACGTGGGTGTGCTCTGAAAGGGTCGAAGAGATCGCTCGTGGTCACGAAGCGACTGAACAGGACATCAGGAGTAGCTGAAGCTGTACCTTCCATGAAGTCAATTCGCAATGCAATGCAACCTTAAAACAACTCAACAGGTGTGACTTTGAACTCTGTTATCAGATATGAACGAAGACCAAGTAAAACTGTCGGCAGATTAGGGTATTATTTAGTTTACTGACCTTGAGGCCGTCGAAAATCTCAAATTCTGTCACTAAACGGTCCATTAGATCATGTTAGGGTGTTAAGTCTTAGGCTTCGAGAGATAATCTGAAATAAGATCGGCCACATCCGAGTCCAGGCTACTTCTAGCACCTTCGTTCATTATGAAAACGAAAAGATGTCTTACAGAAACGTCTTGCGAAGTGTCGAGTGGACTTTTGAAGTGTCGAATGTCGGGGTCACCACTTTAGTTGTTATTACAGTCCAGTGTAAAACCAATCAGGGAACAGGACTCGAACACAAGATAAAAAAATAAGGAGAGCGGTGTCTGGGGACAACACAGAAGGAAGTTAATCAAAACGACCGGAAAAATCCGTGTGTTGGTACGATAAAAATGTGAAATTTACAATTTGTTGAAAATCAGCGACGGGAGTAAATAAATTACCAACAAAATCGACCTTCATAAGGAGTGTTTAGTTGAATATAGTTGTGACAGGTCGGATTATTCAGAATGTAATAGTTTGGTAACGAAAGCGCGTGTTTTGTCGTCGTCAATTACTTCACGTTGGATCCATTCAACGTCATAGAAGTTCGTCGAAGGAATACAACAGTTTTCGACGGCAAAATGTTTCCAGTCCATTATTTCTCAAGGCTCAACTCTGTCGCCGACGAGGTCGGTACGTAATTTAACGATCCGTAGCAACAGTCGTGGAGGGAGGTAGCAAATGTCCCAGGCCTGTTTCCCGTACTCTCCCCGGTACATTACCCGCCCGTTCCCGCTTTATTAAATATTTACTTCGCTTTTAAGTGCTCGGCTAAAGAATTAACCTGGAGGCTTTTGGAAAACCTTCCGACGTCGAGAAGTTGTTGAAGCCGAATTACGATAACTCGTCTTTCGATTGACTTCGGATAAAATTTAATCGACGTAAGCAGCCTGTGTGGACGTAATCAACATTTTTCTCCACAGCGAGTGAAATAGACGCGTAATTGTCGAGTTGGTACTTCCAAATATTGTTGTGGCATCTTACAAATCTGCAATGTCATTTGGTATCTAGTCGTGCCTGCCTGCTTGGGAAGCCGAACGGACGAAGTCCATGGTTAAAAAAATTAACACAAATTCAATTTTGGCAGTTTTACCTCGTTCGGTATCGTTTTCTAGGTATTTTAAGATGCTGGGTAGAATGGAACAATTCTCAGAGGTGTATGACTGCGTCTAGACCGAAAATAGTGAAATCGCATTGTAATGAGCAAATTCTACTAATTGAAAGAACTCGCAGAAATGGCGAAAGTAATCGTTTCATCGTTTGTACTCCCTCCCTCCCATCTCATTGAAACCACCCGCCAGCTCGACTTGCCACGTCGTGCCAATTGCCTACAATTGCAATGACAAGAGAAGGCTGCTTTCGGCACAGCGGGCTGCACTTATTAAAGTCGCCAAGGCTTACCGAACTGTGGCCGCCGCTGACGTATTCCCTGCGTGTCGTATGAGCCGACTAAAAGGGACAGCCGGGTGGGCCCAGCTTGAAAGACAACCTCACCTCCAACGAGGCTTAACTGTGGCTGGGCGTCACAGTGTACTCTGTCGCCACACTGTGCTCACCCTGCAGTTGGGGGTCCAGAATTCCACTGCCGTACTCCCTGCGTGTTCGTATAAGCCGGACTAAAAGGGACACAACTTACACTTCATTCACATACATGACACACTGGGAACCCCCTACCTTTAGCTGGGATCGCAGAACACACCCCCCGCAGGAAGGGGTACAGAATTCTCCTGCCGTATCCTCTGCGTGGTCGTTAAAACCGGCCTTAAAGGGGCTTAAAGCTCACGACACTGACATACACAACATATTCCAGATACTAAATACACTGCAACGGCTTGCGTGGCAGAACACACTCACTTGAAACACTCATAATGAGCGAAAGACAGTCCTGGAAGTAGCTCACTAACACCTTTGAGCGATCCCCTATATAGGTGCGGCCTTCGGAATGAGGAGGGGGAAAAACCAGGTTTGAGCGTTCCTGGGGCGGCTGATAGCGTGTGTCCCGCTCACCACATCACTAGTGGCCGAGGGCTGACTCTGAGCAGCAGCCGAAAAATCCGTCATCCGTCCGGCAGCTGCGGCGCATGTGGGGGCCTCCCTTTGACCCTCAACGGACCAGCGAAAGGGGCTAGAATCAGTAAGCCTGAGGAGCTTCCAGGACACTGCCTCGAGCACCTCTCGCTCATACCACTAACACACACAACAAATGAACTCACAAGGATACACTACACCAGTCTGCTTCTTTAATCCCCCATATTAGTAAAAATAAAATGACAAAGTCAACTAAATCTTCAGCAGGTAATAAAACGCCACCTGCCCCTCTTCCTCGGGCTCGCCAAGCTCGACCCCTCCCTCTTAGGACGATGAGCAATCTACTCGTCGTCCAAACAAACAAGGGCGGAAAGAACCGGGCAAACCGCGTTCATCTCCCCCTTCTCCCCTAGTAGCCGGGCAACCCGGCTACTACAAGCACACGACACAGCGTGGACCTAAACTGTCGGACATGGAGCAAATTTGCGCATACGTCCAAATCATCCACGGCCAGCTGGCACGGATGAGGGCCAACGCGACAGGACCTATGCGGGACCTCGTAACTAGTTGCCTCTTCGAAATTTCGAAGCTGGCTATAAAAGCTAATGCCCCCCCAACGACATCGCCCCCTGCCACTCCCCCCCTGCGGGAAACTGTGGCGGCTGTCGTGAGGGAAGAGCTGCGTAGGGCAATTGCCCAGCAGCCGGTGCCACCAGCCCCCCAAACTCGAGGAGCTGCAACGAGCCAGGGTAGTACCCCAGGCCCCTCATATGCGGCAGTAGCCGCTACTGCGCCTTCCTCCCCCCCTCATGGAGCTGAGGCTGAATGGCAGTCTGCCAGGGCCAGGAAGCACAGGGGGAAGCAGAAAAAGGCCCCAACTAAGCAGGCCGAGGGCAGCGCCCGCCCACGCCTCCGCCCAATAACAAGGGCAAAAATAAAAATAAAGCAAAATAAAAAGCCTCCACCGCCTACCAAACTCCCCCCTAAAAACCCACGACAAAACGTGGTAGTGGTTAGGCGGACATGTGAGGAAGGAGAGGCTGGTCCCTCCAACCCTGACGCAATGGAAGCGCTTATGCGGGGTGTTCCTGCTACGGACCTCCAAGCTCTAAGCGTCCGAGTGCTAGACATCCGCACCGCAGTAGGAGGTGGCGCCGTCATTGTGACGGAAACGCCAGAAATGGCCAAGGCGCTCACGAGCCACATTTCCACAAAAAAGGAGTTGAAGCTCCAAGCGTCAGCCCCCCTGGGTCGTTTCCCACGCCTGCTATTGTGCGACGTGCGGACCGACCTTCAAAAAGAGGACTTGGCCCAACAAGTTGTTGAGCACAACCCTGCGTTAGGCTTGCAGCCGCAGGACGTCAGGCCTCTCTTCACCAAAAAGCGTGGCAGACAGAAGGATTGGGTGATTGAGGTATCACCCAGCCTATACAAAAACTAGAGAGGGGCAAGGCACCTCCAAATAGCCTGGCAGCGGTGCGCCATACGAAAGTACCAAGCCCCCACTCAGTGCTACAAATGCCAGCGCTATGGCCACCTGGCAGTGGCCTGTACAAGACCTGTTGTGTGCGCCTGGTGCGCCTTGCCACATCTGAGTAAGGAATGCAAGCGTGATGCTCCTCAAGTGTGCCAATTGCGTCGAACGCAAAATCCAACAGGTTGCACACTCTACACGAGACGCACGCTGTACCATTCGTCAGCGAGCCGATTGCCCTCCAGGAGTCACGAGTGGATTATGAATAGGTCAAAAGCAGTTCGAATCCTTCAGCACAACACCAATAAGAGTTGCCCAGTTATGGCTGAGTTGCTGCAAAATGCACTCAAGAAACGCTGCAGTGTTCTCGCCATACAGGAACCATACATAGGATCCAAAACTCTTGGTCTGGGATCGCAGGCACGAGTGGTGGCTGGAGCAAGAACGGGAGCCAAGGCAGCAGTGGCCTGCATCGATCCATTGACATGCTCGCACTCACTCACCTGAACAGCCAGCACTTGGCCGCTGTGCTCATCCGAGCCGGTGGCTTTGAGCTGGTTGTAATATCATTTACAGGCAATTTGGCGCACCAGTTGCCAACAGCCTTGAACCACTCGAGCGGGCTCTAGCAGGCCTATCAGGACGACCCTGCATAGTCTGTGCCGATGCAAATGCCAGATCACCATTGTGGGGATCCCCAACCCTGGATGGGGCGGGCGAGGCGTATATAGAGCTGCTCACCAGGTACAACTTGATTGTTGTCAACGACCCCATGACTGAGGCGACCTATGATGGTCCGGGAGGAAGGTCGTGTATAGATGTCACAGCCGTGTCTCACACCCTGCTACTCAAATTGCAGGGTTGGCGAGAGTCGTACCAGGTGCAACGCAGAGCGACCACATGGTTATTGACTTTGCCATTACGGATGACAACATCCTCTGCAAAGACACGCGTGAAAAGCGATTCCGCACAAAAAATGCTGATTGGCCACAATTCTGTAGGGTACTGGAAGGTGAACTGCGTGCGCGGACACCGACCTAATAGCGCAAGCATACACACCTGAAGAGGTGGACAGCAAAGTGGACATATTTACCACAGCACTGCACTCTGCTGGGCTCTCTGTACTTGGCCAACAGAAGCACAGGGCGATCAAAGTCCCATGGTGGACTGAGGAACTAAATCCTCAAGCAAAGTGCAAATAGAGCTAGAAGGATGTACCAAAACACTCGTGACCCTGATGCCAGAGCAACACTCCGAACTGCCTTCATCCAAGAGAAGAAGGCCTTCCACCGCGCCATCAAACGAGCCAAACGGCAAGGCTGGCGAAATTTCGTGGAAGCGGAGAGCTCTGAGAACCCCTGGGGCAGACACTACAAGTCCTCCATAGGAAAAGCTAACGTAGAGCAGGTCTTAGCCGCGATGCAAAATGAGTCAGGCTGGGCCTGCAGCATCGAGCTCACTGGAATCCCTCCTTGAGCCGGCGTTCCCAGATGACCAAGTAGCTCGAGACACTGAAGCCCAGAGGGCAGCAAGGGAGCTGGTCATGGACCCTGCGAACGAGCCCGACATCCCATTGTGGACAACAGGCGACCTCGGCAGGGCCCTTTGCGACCTTAAAGCCCAACAAATCTCCTGGGCCAGATAAAATAGAAAGCAATATGCTAAGGAAGGCTGAGCGGACAATCTCCAGCGGCCTCCTTAATTTATTTAATGACTGTCTGCAGGTCGGACAGTTCCCCACTCAGTGGAAGACTGCGCCGCGTTGTCACTCTTCAAAGGGAGGCGACCGCAATCAGTCAGACCCGCGATCATGGAGACCACTCAGCCTTCTTTCCATATTAGGCAAAACACTAGAAATCTTGATGTTGCAGTCCCTCGAAGGAGTCTTTGGCCGCAACCTCACAGGCAGGCAATACGGGTGTACCAAAGGAAGGTCCACGCAGGATGTCATTGTCGAGATCCGGCGTGTTTCCCTGCTGGCACCGGTCAAGTACATCGTAGCAGTTCTGATTGACATCAGAGGGGCGTTTGACAACCTTTGGTGGCCAGCGCTCCTTAATGAACTCAAAGGTAGGGGAATCCCCCGCAACCTGTACTCGCTCGTCAGAAGTTACCTGACAGACAGAACTGCTACGATCGAAAGTAGGCATGTCTCCGTCCGGAGAAAGATTGAGAAGGGGTGCCCACAGGGCTCGGTCCTAGGACCAGCACTCTGGAATGCCTTCTTCGAAGGTCTTCTCAGGAAACTCATGGAGACTGACTGCGAGCCGTACGCCTATGTGGATGACTTGACTGTGCTGATCTTTGCAGAGTCAGTCCGCCAAATTGAAGAAAAACCCACCACGTGCTCCGCACTGTCAACCAATGGTGCGAGCATGTCAAGATGCAGGTGGCTGAGGAAAAAACCCAGCTAATCCTCTTGAAGGGGAAAGTGAATAATCCACCCAGAATACGCTTTGGCGGCCACAGGCTTCTTCTTGAAATGCACGTCAAGTATTTAGGAGTGAATATAGGTGAGAGGTGGGGTTTCAACCAACACCTCCAGTCCCTTAAAGGCACTACCATTGCAAGGTTTGCCTCACTGCGTGCCATTACTAAGGCCACTTGGGGTGTGTGTTACCACGACACTATCCTCATGTATAAGGCCATATATCTAGGTGTGATTGGCTACTGCCCCGTTGTCTGGGGTAGCAAACTAACAGTCAATCAAAAGAGAGTATTGGCTCAATCCCAGAGAGCTGCGCTCCTGTGGATCACCAAGGCCTACAAGACTGTATCAACGGAAGCACTCCAGGTGATCACTGGTCAGTTACCAGTTGATTTGGCTGTTGAGTGCATGATTGACAAGTGGAGAGTGGAACGGAGCTTCCCCGCTTTGGGCTGAACTCCGTGCGGATCTCACCACAGAACAGAAACTTGCCGCCATCGATGAATGGGCTCTAGAGAAATGGCAAGCGAGATGGGAATCCTCGTCAAAGGGACGTGATACGTATGAGTTCTTCCCCAACATCCGCGAACGTCTTTCTAGAAAATGGGTTGAGCCAGACCACTGGACGAGCCAGTTCCTCACGGGACATGGTGACTTCAATGCGCGGCTTCACTTCTTTTCCCTGAACGACTCTCCATTATGCACGTCTTGTGCCTCCAGTGCGGAGGAAACAAGAAACCATGTGCTGCTCCACTGTAGTTTCTACAACAGTGAGCGACGGTTGTTGAGAGGGCAAACGAACTTAGCAGCTTTGACTGCTACAAAGGAAGCCTATAACCATTTTGCAAAGTTCGCAAAGAAGGTAATGGCTAAGAAACGTGGTTATAGTTGATCAGTCCTTTTGAAACTTGCCACCCAAGTAAACAGTAAGATCAGGTAGGGAACCAGATTAAGAACTACTCCCAGATGGTACGGGATTCCTCAGGTGGTCACCTCCGCGCGGTAACACACGGGCAACAGCTCTCTACGGTGAGACTGGCTAACGACCACATACCTGCCGTACCTCCACAGGTCTGAGTTCGGTGGATGCTGCAGGGGCCGGCCTCTTGCATATTAGCGAAACCGCAACTTCTATGACTGATATAACCCTCGTCGAGGGTTTAGGTACAGTCATGAAATAAAGAAACAGATCTGTCTCCCGGTTGATCAGGAGGCCGCCAGACGATTTGCAAACTGGAAGGTAAGGAAAAAGCTCGGCGTTTCCTGCCCAGGAAATATCGTTACCTCTGAATGAAGAGGACACGAATTCGTCCAGATGAAGAGCGATAAAGGCCTAATATGTGCGTGGCAAGAAAGGTGGACAGAGACTGAAACTGGCTGATGGACGTTTGCCCTACTCCCGTCAGTGGAGAGCTGATTGAAAATGAGATGGGTCAGCCGTGGATACTGTGTGTCTCAACTCTTGTTGGGCCACGGGGATTTCAGAACGAAGCTCCACCGACTCAGTCTTTGTGACGAAGAGACGTGTAGCTGTGGAATCGCCCCTGAAAAAGCGCAACACGTACTCACTGAATGTTCCAGATGGACAAGTTAGCACGCACGTCTGAGGAAGATGGTGTTCGGGGATGAGCTCCCGATTGACCTGACCCGTTACGTGTCAGCGACTGGCTTCCCGGCGCTGGAGGACTTTGCAAGGAGCGTCCTCACTTAGTCTATATCCGAACGGTCCTCCTCAATATTGCACCTGCCTTCAACACCTCTTAGCTTCATTGCAATTGCTTCTAAGGCGTAACGAAGCAGAGGCTAGTCGGCACCACTGAGGGAAGCAGTAGGAGGCCTAACACCCCGAGAGGCTCTCCCCTCAGGCAATGTTAGATCTCTGAGGCATACCAGAAGGCCGCTAGCAGGCGACCGCTTAGCAACTGGAGCTCGGGCTGCTAGAGCCCCGCTGATCCCCCGATGAGGGGAGCCCACTGGCAGATTGAGGAAGGACTCGTGCTGCTCTGGTTCACTAAGTGCTGGAGGGTGGGCTCCTGAAGCCATTAGGCCAAGAAGTTGCATTCCCTTGTCTACGACGTAGAGATGAGTTAAGAGCTCTCAAGCTGGCACAACTCGAACCAAAAGGTCAGCAGTAGAATTTCTCGAACATGCCTACAATCGCAAAAGGCACAAAGAAGAAGGGGGTAGTTGGCTCTGCAGTAGGGGAGTTGGCATAGTGATAGGCTCTCCCCTGAGGCACACCAGAAGGCCGCTGGCAGGCCTGAGTCATCTTAGGAAATGCTTAGCAACTGGTAACACGGGTTATTAGACTCCCCGCTGATCCCTGGTGATTGGTGGCGTGGAATGGGGGGGTTGCAGAATGAGGAAAGACTCGTGCTGGATCGTGGGCTCCTGTAGCCATCGGGCCAAGGAGTTGTTTTCCCTTGTCTTCGACTTGGGGACGAGCTTAGAGTCCTCAGACTGGCATAACTCGCATCGAGAAACTGGAAGTAGAATGTCTTACATGCCTACATGCATCTACGGGCACCTGGAATATTTACGTTGTAGTCAGGTCATGTTTCATATGATTTACTGGTATTTTTTAATGCTGAATCGAAAGGGATGGGTCTGGGAGGTGTGAAACTACGTCAAGCTATGCAAGAGAATAACCGTTGCGTAATAATTTGCTGCGTTTTAAAAAATTTTAATTGCTCCTTAACCCCCCCCCCCCCCCCGTCAACCTGTATTTCAACAGACGAATATATTTTAACAATCGACGAGTACGGGAATTGTTACTCATGTAAGCTGCCTGGTGAGATTCACAATTTTTTCGTAACTTAAATTAAGAATTGTCACTTTCTTCGCAGTCAAAAGTAATTTTCGATCTTCAAGCTATCTCTTTTTGCTTCAATTTATTCGTTTTTTTTTCGTTCAACAGGAGAAAACGGCGCAATTTTAGCAAGCAAGCTTCGGAAATCCTCAACGAGTACTTCTATTCGCACCTTAGTAACCCCTACCCTTCGGAAGAAGCCAAAGAAGAACTGGCTAGGAAATGCAGTATTACCGTCTCGCAAGTGAGTGGTTA
Source organism: Pachypeltis micranthus (assembly GCA_020466155.1). NCBI lineage: Eukaryota > Metazoa > Arthropoda > Insecta > Hemiptera > Miridae > Pachypeltis > Pachypeltis micranthus. The sequence continues at coordinate 7,780,263 of CM035778.1, forward strand.
TTAGGTGCCGTTCGTACCGACGTGCGATTGATTGCCTTAGAATTACCCCCGTATTATCTCGTACAAATATTTAACGTAAGAGGTTTAATTATATAATTATATAAGGTCTATTAAGAGGTTTAAATGTTCGCTACTTGTTAGTGAATCTAAATCACGTTGGCGTGTCTCGCAATAACTTTGTATGTCTATTAAACATAGATGCGTTTTAAATTAACTTTATGGTCTTCTCTAGGTATCTAATTGGTTTGGAAACAAGAGGATTAGGTATAAGAAAAACATCGGGAAAGCTCAAGAAGAAGCCAACCTTTACGCCGCTAAAAAAGCTGCAGGTGAGTAATTTTTTTGTTCTTTGTCATCACTAACGTAAATTTAAATTGCGAACTGGGTGGTTTTGTCAGTAAGCCGTATACTGAGCTGTAAAGTAATTCAATATGCCAGATGGGCACTCTCAACTGTTCAAAGGTTCTGGGGAAGGCATTTTTGATTAATCGCAAAACTAATTGACAAATTTGTACTTTTTGGGCGCCGTTTTACTTTCCGCCACTCAATATGTAAAGAAAGTATTGAAAAACGTGTTAAAAAAAATGTTCACGCAACTTTCCTCAGTCTAAAGTAAACTGGGCAATATTTATTAGAGCTAATTCAATCTGTTTGTCTCTTGAACCTGGTGGAACTTGACGTATCCTAGTGGCCAGCGTATGGGTGGCTTAGAGGACTGATGGAGACACCTCGGAGTGTTGTTGTGGAGACTGCTCTAATGGACAACCATTTTCCGGGCTGTAGTGTCACTGGTCACGCTGGGCCGGTTAACTCGTTTAAAACAGTCGTCTGGCCCAGATGGGATTTACACTGTTCTGCTACAGAAGGGCTATTTAGAGAGGCTATTAAGGGGTAGTGTGGTGCATGAATAGATATCTGAGGGTTGGAGGGAAGTTCGAGTTACTTTCGTACCAAAACCTGGCAGGAGCTCGTACAGCAGGCAGCAAAATGGTTGACACTTTGATAGGTGCTTGAGAGGCAGATGGTTGAGTCGGATACCCCTGGCTGACAGTCAGCATGCTCATCTCTCATTGAAGCTGTTGGGTGCACGAGAGGGGGAGCTGAGGATCGCAATAAAACTGAAACTCGGTGAGCGTGAGGAGGACTGTATTATACGTGCGTGCGGAATTGAGTTGGATTAAAATTGAGGTGGAATGAGCGACACAAGAGCAGTACTCGGAACGCGTGAACTGGCGCGGGCAACCGTATGAGAGAGTGAGAAGTTACTGGGGCGGTAGTTGGAGCAGAATGATTTGGGAAGAGCTCTGTCGTCGATAGGAAAATGAAATTGGGAGAAAGAAATAAAGAAGGGGGAAAACCTGGGAAAGGGGGCTGGGGACCCGCAGGTGAGGGGCAGGTACTTAAATAGTTGGAGACAATTAGGCGGTCGGAGACAATGACGCGGGGAAGTCCGAGGTCAAAAACTCTAACCACTTCGATGCTTTGCGTCGAACAGAAGCCATGTGACTAGAAGAGTCAATAGGAAATAAGGGGCCTTGTGAACCTTTCTAGATATTGAAGGTGCTCTTAGCCTCCATACGCACCATTGAAATGGCATTAATGTCAATAGGAATGTAACAAGGTGGATCGTTGTTGTGTTCGACAGAGAGAAAGCTTCGCTTGAACGCTGCTTACTGAGAGCGAGGGCTATGAGACGATGCTTTGAGGGAATGGTCATATTTTCACTCCTATGGAACCTGATGATGAGCTCTCTTCTTGGGAGATTGAGCGTGGCAGGGTTTTACACCCGAGGATATGCTGATGACATCACTGTATATGACCTAATGCTTCGCACAAACGCACAAAGATGGGGCTATCCATCAACCCAGTTAAAACAGTCGTAGTGCCCTTCACAACTGCCAGGATGTGGCCTCAGATAGTAACGGGTGGAGTAGTTCAGCTCAGTGAGTTAATCTGTGCGTGATTCTGGCACATCAGATATACGACCGAGAAGGCGACCACCAAAAAATATATCAAAAAATGACACAGAGCATAAAGCCTAACGTAGCCTGTTGGTTTTATGAGGCTGTTTTGAGACCAATCATCTGATATGGCTCGATTGTCTGATGGCACAGAGTACCCATCGAAGAGAGCTGTAGCAGCCTGGCATGGGTGATGAAAACCACACTTACCAGTACTATATAGCCCTATAGAGTCCTATTTCCTTATGACATATCTGTCTTGGGAGAAGTATGAAGGTGGCTTGCAGACTGACTAAGCTTGGTATAGTTAAGGTGCCTCAAGCTAGTAACGAGCACCTGGTTGTATTCAGGAACGTGGAAACCTTAACTGAACTTGGCTTCACTGACGCGATAATTCCCAGGCACGTATTCGACAGGAAATAAAATGTGCAACCAGAAGGAAGCCTATGGAACGACGAGTGTCATCTGTCACGGCATCCAAACGGCGTTAACATCTACACAGATGGATCTCAAGACCAACACACGAGATAAGACTTAACCTTCTGACGATGGAGAGAAGGACTTGAGGCGAATTGTGGGAGTCATCGCGGAACAATGTCAAATGAACAGACACACGTATGTTATTGGTATAAGCGACACCCCTCGATGCGGGTGAGGAGACCTATCGTGTCCTGGCCCAGTGCCAGAGACTTTCAAAACAGCGATATTTAGTCTTTAGTTCAACTTCTCCGAGGGTAAACATCGGAGAAGGCTCTTGCAGGAAATACCTGGCCTTAGGACCTATGAGACATTAGGACTGACAAAGTAGGACTTCAGGCTGCGGCGCTCATCCCAAATAAAGTACCGTCAGAGTTACAAGAAACGCTCATTTTGGTTTATTATTCATTCTGAATAATAACCCTATGTTTTCGGCCAGGAAAATTTTTTTACAACCCCCCCTCAAAATTTGATACTTTACGTTTCAAGACATGGGGATTCCAAATCTGCAATGTGCGTCCGCCGTCCCCCGTCCGGGCCGTTTTGTGCCTTTAACGTCGTCTAAAAAATTCGTTCTTTCGCACAAAAATCCCGTTTGGTATCTAGTTGTGCCCGCCATCTCGGCAATCCGATCGGACGAAGCCCATGGTTGTTATGGGCAAAAAATGGTTAAAAAAATTAACGAAACGCAATATAACGCGGGAACTACAGCGGAAGTCAACGTTTCGCCGTTAGTACTCCCTCCCTCCCGTCATATCAAACTCAATCACCCGCCCGCTCGACTCGCAACGCCCTTCGACTCTTTTTGCCCGACGGGGCGCCAAGGCGACTTCCTCTGCACACCCCTTCATCGGATCATAAACGCCTACAGGCGTTTACGGGCGCCTGGCGCCGGGGGAATATTTAGTTTCCGTAGTTTCATTGTAGCCAGGTCATGTTTCGTATGGTTTACTAGTATTGAATGCTGAATCGAATGGGATGGGTCTCGGAGCAGTAATACTAGGTCAAGCTGTTCATGAGAATAATAAACCATTGTGTAATAATTTGCAGGGTTTTTGGAACAGCTGGCGTTCACTGCTCTTGGATTATAGGGAAATACTGCGAAATAAATTATTCATTAACTACAGTTTGAATTCCACAATTTCTTGGGTCGCCGCTAATTATTTTACAACCTTCATCAAACTTCCATCATATAGGTAGTTTACTCGACAGCCAGTGTGCTTTTTGTGTCGTGCGAGCGGTATTTGAAATGAAAAATCTCTAAAAAATCGATTTTCGTGCACACTTTTAATGATACATTGAACAACTTCTGTCTTTTTTCCACAAATATTAATTTTTTATCGGCGTTCGATTGTTAAGATTTGTCCTCGCACAAAATCGAAATCGTTAAGAGTTTTTACTTTTGTTGGCTCTACGAAGTAGATAGCAAAATTATGTAAATGGTAAAAAAAAAATTCGAATTCACCTCAGATCTTGACGTTTTCGAGCCTACTGAGTCCGAAAAACACCATTTGGGACTGTGTGCGTGTCTGTAAACAATTTTTAGAGAAAAAAGCTGAACCAAATCAGCTTAAATTTGATGTCTAGCCCGCAGGTCAACACGGCACGCCAAAATGAGGCTATGGGCCAAATCCGCCCAAAACTAACTATATAGCTATCATAGTGATCAAAACACCATACATTTTCTTTTTCGAAAACGGCCTAGACGATTTTAATTAAATTTTTTATATGGATAGCTCTAGATAAGGTGACTGTACCATAAAATTCTCAGTCGTGGAAAAATAACGAGAGCAGCACAATAAATTACCAAAATTTTCGACGAAAATTGGTTTTAGCGCGGTTTTTTTTGTAAATTTCACTGAAATGTTACTAGTGTTTAAAAAAATTGGTGTAGTAGCCCAATTCAATAGCTATAGGGTGAGCGTTTAAAATCGCGCGTAAGATGAATGGGGATCGCTCCGGAGATTCCGGAATTTCAACTACCGCCGTTTCGCTTACTACAATTTCTAAACGTTTTTAACCGATAACTCTGGAAAAATGATTAATATCCTCTTCAAAAAAAATTTTGTTGTCAATCTCATTAATTCTCCGTGTGCCGATTGCTCAATAATGGTCCGGGATTGAGTACGAGCAGCACAATAAATTCCAGAACTTTGAGCGCTACCGCTTTCAGCCGCCGTGAAGTGATTTTTGACCAAGGTTAAATGAACTAAGTGATGAATGAAAAGCCATGAACACAAGTGAATTGACGTAGAGCTAAGGAACTGGTTGCTACGCACCAGATATTTTATTAAAACATTGTTGTTTTGATCGCTATTATAATTACAATTAATTTGAGACAGATTTAGGTCACAATTTTATTGTTTAAACGCGCCTTGATCTACAGGCTGATTATCTCTCTCAATCTTGTCGCCGATCATTTTCGCGAATCGTGTGTTCCGAACTTTACTCGTGGAAATTTGAAGGAAACTAAAAAAAAATTGGGTAACTTGGAGCCCGTGTGAATTATAGAGCCGTGATTCCCAAAGTGGGAGCTTCAGGAAACCGGGGGATGGGGTAAAAGCACAAAAGAAATGTAAATTTTACATTTTTCTGTACTATATTTTACTGTGATTTATAAAAATATTGCACTCCATCAAAATTGGTTTGTTACTCGTTAGTTCCTCTTCTCACATGTACAATTATAATTATATCGCTTTTTAATTGCTATTGAAATAAAATAAATATCCAGGGGGCGCTGGGTCTTTTATGGAAAGCAGGTGATAGGTCAAATAAGTTTGAGAATCACTGCTGTTGAGGTATGGAATGTAAAACGGTGTTTGTTTAGCCTAAGGGCATCTGGATGTTCGAAAAGCGCGCCCGTTCGATGGGGAAAATAACAAAAACGTCGGTTTTAGGTGACCTCGTGTCTCGTCGCTAATTGAAAACAAGACAGCGTGGAGTCTATTGCCTCGTTGTTGAAGAACTGTAGAAATAACGGGACGTCTGGTGATTGTTTTATACACAATTACCTCCGAGTTTCGTTTTTTTTTTTTTTTGGGGTGCTGGAGCGAATGGCAAAAGCTATCTTCAGGATGCGAAGAAGGGAAAAAGCCTGTGAGAATAAAATGTGACTTTTGCGTCCCTCAGTTAAAGGGGAAGAGAGTGAAAGAGCGAAGTGGGGTGGGAGGTCTTGGGAAATGGAGTTAATATATCAGAGCCAGTGCTGGTGACACTCTCAATGGCCGAGCACCCGATCCTCGACCCTCAGCCTACTTTGAGTCGTTTCTTACTACCCCTCTTCAACAACCCCTTCCATACCCCCTTCACCACCCCCCTCGTCGTCATTTAAACACACCTCTTCACTATACCTTTCTCTTATGAACGTCTTACACGGTTATTAACATAATGCCTACGGTTTGCATTTATGAATCCCTAATCGCCTAGGGGTTTATTGCAGACTGTTCTTACCTTTCTTAAAGTGTTTCTTAGGTGTAATTCCCCTCCTTCAAATCCGCCTTTTTTTGTTTGTTTGTTGTTATGCTAATTTCATTGGGACGTCTTTTCTTCTTCGAGGTTTTTCGTCACTTATCCCCCAACTTTGGAGTGTTCATGAAATTGAAAACCACTTGTTGGCGGAAGGGGAATCGGGGCGTTTTATATCTGCTTCTTTGTTCATTTTGGCGACTCGAGGCGTTTTTAGGTTCGAAATTATCTCATCGGCTGAGGGCTCACGATGGGGTATGAATAAAACGAGGGAGAATCGTTTCAACTTGTACGGTGCGTAATTCACGTCTATTGACGTTTTCTAACGCCTACCCTCATTCATTTGTCTTTCTAGCAGCTAAATGAGTTAGCTGAAAAACTTGATTTCTGAACGACAACTCGCATTGCATTAACAACTACAACAGGACTGAGGAAGTCGATCGGAATTACTTTCTAGTGTGTGTATTTTTCAATATTTCCCAATTTTTACTTTCCTTGCTCTACGAAGTAGAAAGGAAAGTTATGTAATCGGCTGAAAGAAAAATTTTGAGTTCTCTTCAGATCTTTACGTTTCAGACCCCCCTGAGTCCGAAAAACACTATTTGGGAAAATGGTCTGTGTGTCTGTGAACGATTTTTAGAAAAAACCACCGTACCAAATCAGCTCAAACTTGATATCTCGCCTGCAGGTCACCATGGGACGCCAAAATAAGGTTTTGAACAAAATCCACCGAAAGTTAACTATAGTTATCATAGTGATCAAAACACCAAATATTTTTTTTCTCAAAAACGGCTCTAACGATTTTGATTAAATTGTTCATATTGATAGCTCTCAATAAGGCAATTATACCATGAAAACTCCCATTCGTGGGAAAATGACGAGAGCAGCACAATAAATTACTAAAACGTTCGACGAAATCGATTTTAGCGCAGTTTTTAGAGAAAACCACCGTACCAAATCAGCTGAAACTTGATGTATAGCCTACAGGTTACCATGGGACGCAATAATGAGTGTATGGGCAAAATCCACCGAAAGTTAACTATAGTCATCATAGTGATCAAAACACCAACTCTAATTTGAGCGCGTCGATTGTACTCAGATTTACAGGACCCCAACTGGACCTATTGAGCTGGTTCTATTTTTATTTTGTTTTCTGATTTTTAAGGCGCAAAAATGAGACTACGAGCGATTTAGGAATGGTGGTTGTTTTTGAATTATTAACGTACCGTTTTTTTTCCATGGAGTAGGAATAGAACAAGGCTGGCCAGTCATCTATTCATCTGGTTTCATCTCTAATGTACTACTGCCCCTCATCCAGAAGAAAATATTCAATTTTTGCCCGAACTTCTCGAAAATATCACGAATGAATTGTGTTGGAAATAGAATTGCAACTGTTAATAACAAAACAAAAGTACTCGAATGAGCGGGAAGGTGGGAAAATGTCAACAAGTCTAATAAGATGAGAATGATAAAAAATGTCTTGTAGGTGTCGAAAGGCGATAGTTGGAGAGGTTTTTTTAATGTGTACGATTCACAAAAATTGAACGGCAAAGAAAGGTTTTGAGGGTCTCGAAGTATAGACCTGAAATGCACTTCGTTCACTCTCTTCGTACGTTTCAGAGTTCCAAGTCGGGCGTTCAAAATCTTCATTTACGTAGTAGTTGTCAATTTCGACTCCCATAAGTGCAGGCCTAGGCTGTTCAGGGCATCAACTATAGGAAAACTGTGCGAGTGAGGGATCCCGGTTGAAACACGGCTTAAATTCCTCGAAAGTTGCAATGACGTACTCAATTTTGAAGTATATCATGGGAATTAAGTAGAGCAATCTCTTTAAGCCAGTTTTAATTCTCACTCTCCAGAGTTTATACAAAGTGATTTTTCTGTCTACAGCGGGACAGTCACCGTACAGTATGGGCCCTGGAAGCCAAGGCACTGCCACTCCTATGATGTCCCCGGCACCATCTGGCGTTCCTCAGGACTCAATGGGCTACTCGATAGGCGTTAACGGTGGCGACTACAGTTCGCCCATGTCTGCTGCCCAGGTACAGTTCAATTCACTTAATTCACTCCCGCTCCCCCTTTTTGGCTCGATTTCGCTAGTCCGACTATCTAGGCAATTCGTAAATAAGGCGTTTTGTAACTGTTGGCTTTTGACGATTGATACTGTTAGTCACAGGCCGAAGTAGTTGGAATACTGAGCTTGGGCCTTTCCCAGGTGTGTTCAATCCAACTATTTCGGACCTGGTTCGCCGTGGGAAGGTTCGAACTGCCCATTCAATTGGCTACTGAGCCCATAGTTACACAAGCAGTACAACTCAACGACGAAGTCAATTACTTAGGAGTTGTTTGAGAACGCCCTACTGAACGTACTACGTAAATTTAACACTGCAGTTCATCAACATTTTGTCACAGCTAAGACGTACTGGGGGTGAGGCTTGAAGCTTTGAGAACGATTTAACAAAGAGCGATAGTATGTGTTACGCGTATGAGAGGAGGAGCTTCAGAACATAGTTGATAAATAACAAGGAACTAGGTGAGCGTGAGAGGACTGTATTACACTTTGAATGAATACACGATATGAGTTTGAGTATACAAGCGCGACACAAGAGGGCTCAGAATACACGTGAACTGGTTGTGTGAGGAGCTAGAGCAGAGAGAGAAAATGACTAGAGCTGTGACCAGCCAGGGAGTTGATAGAGGAGCGTCTATATTGAGCACTGGGAGACTAGTGTGTCTGTGTGTTGGAGAAGGAGGTAAGGAAATTTTGAAAAGTTCAAAAAGGGGAAACCTGTTAACTTGACCCTCCTCTGTCTGGACGAGTAGCCGATTGAACGGGGCAGTTCGAACCTTCCCACGGCTAACCAGGTCAGAACTAGTTGGATTGAACGCACCTGGGAAAGGCCCAAGCTCAAGATTCCAACTACTTCTGCCTGTGCCAAGTATCATCACGATTTATGGTGCTGCGAGGCTTTTCAGGTAGAGTGCATCTACGAATGGTCAAAGGGTGTTAGTGAATTTTCGTTCTATGCTGCAGAATTGTAGTTAGAGAAGCCAATTGACCCTGTGGCGAAAGACGTGATCCACGCTGCAGTGGAGAAGCAGGTGGTGGACAGATCTCTGGAATTCAGTGCAGGTGCCTGATCGACATGTGTTGGAAGAGAAACACCTGATCTACAAGATAAACGCTGATGGGTGGTGGAAGTGTTGGCTGTGCCTTCGTTGTTTAAACCTGCCTAAGATGTCTGTTAAGCAGACAGGCCCTGGGAACCACCTCTCTGCAGTTGAGCGAGCACGTGAGGTTGTCCTGAACGTAAACGATGAGTAGAGCTGGTCAGTGGGGTACACTCAATCCCATGTCGGTACAGAAAGCATCGAGGAGGCAGATGCTCGCACGAGGAAGGCAGCTTTGAGTTACACTCTCCTGGCTGTGTGTTTCCTGATCCCGAAATCCAAGATTTAGCAGGATGTGGGAAGGGCGCTCATGAGTGGGACCTGTAATGGCAGGCGTGGAAAGAACTGAGGCCTTTTTTCTACCTTGAAGGTGGAGCTATGTCAGTGGTTGATATTGTAGCTGTCTGGACTCACTAGGAGGTTGGTGAACTAGCTACGGTTCTAGCTACCCAGCGATAGAACCAGCACGTGTCAATAGCGAATCAGGACTGGAATCATTTGTTGTTTGAGCTTACCATCTTTGAGCAGGATTGCTTTCGACTGGAAGTGTGGAGTATCATGAAGTGTGCTGTGGCCTATGCTGAGTGAGTTGATTCAAAAGCATTTGAGTGATATGTTTGTTTTTTCCTCAAATCGTTGGACCTGGAAGTAAAGTAATTCACTGTAAAGGTGAATCAGATTCTGCAGAGTATCACTAAATATGATTAACGAAATACTTTATGGATTTTAACAAATTAAGAAGCGAACGATTTAGATTAAATATTCGGTGCTACTATAGTTATTACGATTTTTTCTGATAGAATTTGCCCGTAGAAATAAATGGCCATAGTTATTGTGGCGTGGGAGGGTGGGGGGTTGAAGATTGACTTAGTTGCCCTTAGCCCAGCAAAGAAGGAAGGAAAAGTTACCTGATCAATTGAACACTTTTATGTGTGTTTTCAACAGTTCATTGCGTTTTGAAGGCTTCTCAGTCTGAAAAACACCGTTTGAGAGCGACTGAACACGATTGCAAGACCTGAACAAAATTAGGTTAAATTTGATAGCTAGTCGGCAGATCAACGGGGGAGCTGATTTGTCGTTCATGAATTGATGAAACTCGCTGAATACGTGTGCGTGATGCGTCGCAGAGAGGTCAGTTGATGGAACGTGAGGGTTTTGGCTGTCATGTTTGCAGCACTGTAGCGCGAGTCAGAAAACTTTCCATTCCAGTGTTAAGGTGAACCCGCGTTGGTTTTAGCGAAGCTTTCGAAATTACCTTTTTATTACGTTTTATCTTGTACGTTCTTCACCATTTGTCGAGTTTTCAACGATTTACTCACACATTTGCCACAATTTTTTGTTGCAGACACCTTATTCTGATGGGAGTCTGGGCTACGAGGGCATGCACCAGGTGAGCGACTGATCACAGGTGACACAAACAATCTAATACCTTCCTCCAAAGTCAATACTGTTCTTTGACCGTGTGAATTTGCTATTGGCGTGTGATCTTCCTCTTCTTTAAAATGCTTCTTAGTCTGCACGCTTTCAACTCTCGCGTTAAGGCCGTCCTAGGTGGCTGACGGACTAACTAGGCTTGGAATAGCTCAGGTGTAATGATGGGTTTATTCAGGAAATTGGAAACCTTAACAGAACTTGACTTCACTATGGTAATGCCTACGTATGAGTTGTGCATGGTGTTAACATCTACACATATGGATCTGGAGCCCTGGAATGTACTGGCTCTGGTACGAGTGGGATGTACGTTGCCCTGGGGTCCACTACAGCGGATTTTTCAATCAGGGTTGCTGTCATGATGCATAAAAAAAACAAATAGACTAAACTATCAACATAATGACTGATAGTCAAGCGTTTTTCAAGGCGCTGAAGGAAACTACTGCAGAACTACAAAATTGGTGAGGGAATACAGGATGCTGTTCAACTCTTAAGCCAGCTCTAATAGAGTTAATGTTTATTCGATTCCTGTGCATATAGAGATCACTGTGTTATGATGGGGGGGTTGGAAATTTTAGGAGAGCCGCTGACTCAGGCATAAGTTACAGCGATTATGAGCTCTGATACAATGCCTGACTTTTGTCAGATTATGAATCTTCATCGATGACCATTAGACTACGATCACTGAAGGAGCCTACAATGGGCCAGTTGGACTGGACTGAAGGCCCTGGCCGAGGACAACAGTGTAACACCGACGAATGGGCTGATGGGGCAAAGAAGATGGCCCTGAGCCCTTTGTTGGGACTACCAGGAGCCACCTACGTAGAGAGGTTGGCAAATGGGAGGATAGGTGCAGGGCTGCCAGGCCTTAGACTGTCACAACTCTTCATCCGACTCTCCAAAGGGAGGGCCAAGGAGGTGCTTGCACTAGGGAGGAAGGATATGAGGATCATATGCGGCCTATTCACAGGTCACTGTCCGCTGAGGTACCACCTTGCAAATATTGGCAAGTGCGAGATACATGTATGCAGGTTCTGCGAGGTGGGGCTAGAGACGGCTGAGCATGTGTCGTGCGTATGCGATGGACTCGCGGCATCGTGCCGTCGTGGGTTTGGGAGGCTCTTCAGCCAGAAGGGGTGGCAAATGTAGAACTAGCGGATGTCGTCCGCTTTGTGCAGGGGTGGTGGGGGTGTTATAGGTGACATCACACCAAGTGAGACCAGTGCCGTGAGGCCTGGAGGTGGTGCAGGGGGGCCATGATCTGAAGATCATGGATGCCCTTACAATAAGCCCGTTTGCAGCTGCAGTGAGGGTATCGCCTGCATCCACCATTTTTTTAAAAAATTTAAAAAAAAAGGCCAGTCAGGCAGTACAACTGGAAATGAGAGGGTGGTCCGTCCAGCTACACTCAGTTCGTCTTCTGTACCTACAGGGCCACTTCCCCATTATGGGGCACCTCTTTCTCTAGTCAAGAGAACAAGGTGAGAATATGCCGTCAGGCTGGAAACTCCTGACAGATAGGAAGGACTTGAGGAAACCATCACGAGGGCATTGCAAAATGAATCACCAACACATGTACGTGTACACGTGACTCCGCTCAGAGCAGCTGGTCTAGTACAGATGAGGACACTCCCTATTATGTCTTGGCCCTGTGCGAGAGACTTGACAGGGGGCGATTTTTGTTCTGTATTACAACTTTTCCAAGGGTGGACGTCAAAGAAGACTTGTCATAAATACCTGGGAAGTTAGGCATCAACCTGCAAGATATTAGGACCTTAGCTCATCTCAAACAACGTATAATAACATCATATGATGTACAGGAGCTACTTCAAAAAATAACGCCGAAGACCCCATTTCTGAAAGTGTTTACCTTATTATTCCAAAACGGTTCACGCTGCCCTTCTCCAAAAAATCGCGTAGGCAGCCTTTTAATTCCCCTGTGCACTGGTTGCCCAATAATGGTCGTGGTGTAAGTAGTAGCAGCACAATAAATTCCGGAACCTTACTCCCCGTCATAGTTCATGTAAAAGGTTGATGAAAAACAGATTGGATCAGTCAGGAAAAACGCTGAACGGCACGTGTGCCCAAGGAAAGTTGTGTGGTGCGTCACACCGTACATTCCTTGTTCTGATAAATGTAACGCCAGTCCCGATTTAGGTCGTTGATTTTGTTTGTACCTTTCGCCTGTAAAAGTTGATGAGAGGAGACGGGTCATTCGCGCTAACCTCGAAGGTTTCAACTTTCTGACAAGCTCTCATCAAGCGAAATACGCTCAAAATGAAGGAAGACAGTAGGTGTCGAATCAACGTTACATTTCTCGCTTGATGGGCCCGACCTCGTAGAGTTTAGTGGCCGTAACGTTGGAAAGTGTCCCTCTGAAACCCCAGGACATCTCGGTTTCCCTTTGCCCGCCTCTCAGTTTTAGTCCGTTCCCCTGCCCCCGGGGCACCAGATGACTGAAGCGACTGGGTAATGAAAAGTCCCCGCCATTCTCTCTCTCGTCAAGTTGGTCGGAGGGAAACTGCCCGCAACTGTTTTACGTTACTTCCTCTCCAGCCTCATCGTCTTTATCTCTTTTTTATTCCTGTAACACCTCATTTTTTTTCCTTTTATCCCCCTCGTTCGAAAGATCTTCACTTTATTTCATATCCGCTTAACTTACTGCTGACAATTTACTGGAACGGCTGCCATCTGCCTTTAGTCGCATGTTGTTTGTTCACTCGGTGCCTTCGGTATTTACGCTCTACAATATGTACCTTTATTTTCAACTCACCTCAGTGCAAAGAGAAAGGAAAATATTGCATTCTTTTTTTTAAAAAAGTTGAGTTTGTGCACAGCTTAACGTTTGGAAACGACAAAACCCTCATTTCGATGTGTGTGTGTGTATGCTTAGTCGAATTCACGGGAGTGCGGCTGGGTCGGTTGAGTTGTTTTCTTTCGTCCTTGATTTGTTACTTTCCGCTATCCAAAGGGTAAAGAAAGTCTTGGGATCGTGCAAAAAAAAGAAGAGTCTTCTTCAGATATTGGCGCTGCTGTACTGAGGTAGTTTGGAGATGCTTTTGAAGAGCTGTTGACTCAGGCAAAATATCTGGTGCGTAGCAGCACACTACTTTCCGCCACCCCTTTAAGTTCGAACACCATCTACATAGGCGGGCGCTATATCTTCGTTCAACTCATTCGTACAGGAACATTTATGGAAAACAAAATGTAGGGACTAGTTAGCTGAGAGTACTCCGAAAGTTTGATCGATATCGTTAGAGCCGTTTTTGAGAAAATTGGAATACCGATAAATTAATATTTGACAAATCTCCTTTTCTGAGTTAACTTGGCTTATATCTCCGTTCAACATATATATATATATACAGAAATAATTATGCAGAACGAAATGTTGGTATGGGTGACTAAAAGACACTCCATTAAGATTTATCACATCTGGTGAAAAAGTTACCCTGGAATTCACGGAAATGTTCGAAAAAACGTTATTTTTGACACATTTTGATTTTTATCTCTGTTCAATGGACCGTCACAGGAACATTTATTGAATAGAATATGTAGGTAATAACTATTTGAAAACATCCTGTGAGTTTTGTGAAAATCGCTGAAGTCGTTTTGCCAAAAAGCGTAAAAAACCTATTTTTGCTTCATGGGCCCATATCTCCGTTCACCGTATTTTCATGGAGATATGTATAGAGAAGAAAAGTTATATATTGATTAGTAGAAGATAATTTGAAAGTTTAATCAAAATCGTTAGAGCCGTTTTTGAGAAAAATGCGAAAAACCCTAGTTTTTGGTACATTTTCGTCACCCCCCCCCCTTCCAATCGGCCGAAATCGTCCATAACCTTATTTTGGTGTCTACAAAAAATAACGAACAAAACAAAAAAGAAACCAGCTCAATCGGATCAGCCGTTCTCCCGCAAATCGAACTACAGACACACACACACACGGACCATGCTCCGAAATTAGGTTTTTTAGACTCAGTAGGGTGTGAAACGTAAAGATCTGAAGAAAACCGATTACTATACTTTCCTTCCCTTCGTATAGCGGAAAGTAAAATTACGGCAATCTCGACTTTCGTGGGGGATATGAACCATTGTCTTAACCACTAGACGACGATCGCCCGGTGCCTTTAATGGGAGTCAGGTGCGCTGCGGCAAACCTCATGACGCAATCTGAGCAAGTTGCTGATGTATTGCCATCTGAGGGCAGTGCTGTGATCCTGGATGTCCAGGTAGTATCTGGCAGCCGGGATCTTCCGCTAACTTGGCCAGAGGGATCTTCGTATGGCAGTGTCGGAAGCTCGTAGAGTGGACACAGGTAACGTTAGGGTTGCAGTATTGACCGTGTCTTGGCGCGAGTGTGTGGTGCAAAGAAAAGGGCTGAGGGGACGGTCATATTTAAACTGGTGGTCGTTCTGTCGTGGAATATCCTCTTATCCTTCTTTCCTTCCCCGTCCCAATCCTTCTATCCCTAGAGCCAGCTTAGGGTAATCTGGGCTCCCTCCCCATTGCCTTAATTTTTTAAATTTAATTTCTCCTTTTTGGGTACCACCATTTACGGAGCTTTTAAGCTAAAAAAAAAAAAGGTGTGTGCGTCTGTAGTTCGATTTGCGGGAGAACGGCCGGATTGAGCTGGTTACTTTCTTTGGCTCTACAAAGTAGAAAGGAAAGTTATGTAATCGGCTGAAAATTTTTTTTGAGTTTTCTTCAGTTCTTTACGTTTCAGACCCTCCTGAGTCCGAAAAACACTATTTGGGAAAATGTTCTGTGTGTGTGTGTGTGAACGAGAGATTATAGAGAACCACCGTACCAGATATACAAAAAGGGTAGGGAGCTCGCGGTACTCTAATTACTATCAAGAAAGAGGATGATTGATTTCTTATGAGCTCTGGGCCCAAGGATTGGCATCTCCTCACACACACACACACACTCCAATTCAAAGTATAGTAACTTCGGCTAACAGTTTGGAGACTCCGTGCACACGACCAACAAGTAAATCAATGCCAAGGCTCCTGACCCTATTTATCATGTGATTCCCCCAGAAGAAATCAGGGCACCACGACTGTGTGAGTAAACAAGAAATGGTTCAATGCACTACCGCTTGCAAGTTTTCTTTCAAACATATTCTTCGTTAAGGACCTATTTACGTCGGGATAAATTCCCTTCGACCTTATTACTAATTGGATCAAAACCATTTTTGGAGTAATGATCTTTAGTTTTGTTAATTATTTCCCAGAAAATTGGCTCTTTTCTTACTTGAAAAATCTCTTCAGATTGCGAAGGACTTTGGAAGCCTGATTCATCTTCAATAGATACGTCTGCAGGGTATGCTACTGAAATAGTTTTCATTGGCTATTCAAAAAAAAACGTTTCACGCTTGGCTGTTCGAAACGGATACTTCAAAACTGTCTTCATTAGCTCTTACAAATGAGTTCTGGAATCTCCCAGTCTCCACTTACTTGAAGATTGCTCTCCAGTCCTGGTTTCACAAATCATTCCAGTCAGCTGTTCAACCACCCAGCCTCTCATTTCTGCCTCTGAATCACAGTGGACATTCGTGTAAAAAGCGCTTTAGCGTTTCAATCCCCCTACACGAGCAGTGGACTCCTAAGTATTCTATTTAGTGTTTTTCCTGCCACAATATGGCCTGTTAGCATGCCTATTAATATTGTCCTTGTTTTTTTACTTTCCTTGGCTCTACGAAGTAAAAAGAAAAGTTATGTAATCGGCTGAAAATTTTTTTTTGGAGTTTTCTTCAGATCTTTACGTTTCAGACCGTCCTGAGTCCGAAAAACACTATTTGGGAAAATGGTCTGTGTGTGAACCTATCTATTTCCACGCATGTAGCTCATACAATGTGCACGCAGTAATTCTTATGTAGAATTTTTTAATTTCGAAGCATGGCTTTCTTTCGCTATTAATGCATTTAACTATACTTGCCATAACATCATTTTATTATGTCAACTAACGTGCTGTAATTGTGGTTTCATTCTTCTCCATTTACTGATAGAATATTTCGTATTACGTATCATCATATTGTACAATAGCGAGATTATTTGCAAAAAACATTCACCCCGTTGAACTGTATACACTCAGGAGGCTTGTTTGTGGCAATTATATTCACCAGTAGAGTGACATGTCCATAAGCCAGAGGCTTTTTCCCAACTGAGGACACCAGTGAAGCTTTAGGACAATTTGAATGCGAGCTGCCGTTGCCCTTGATTTCATTCGAGTTGCAAATTGCCTAAAAGCTCTGACGTTAATTGGTCTACGTGCAGCCTTTGCAGCCCTGGTTTTTACAGATATGCTCAAGTAAGGCCTAAAAAGTTGCTTTGCAATTGGCTCACTGTTATTGCGGCGTGCGGAACAGCAAACCAACTGAATGAACGAACTGCCGGGGTTTCGTTGACTAATTTTTTACTTTCCTTGGCTCTACGAAGTAGAAAGGAAAGTTATGTAATCGGCTGAAAAAAAAATTTCGAGTTTTCTTCAGATCTTTACGTTTCAGACCCTCCTGAGTCCGAAAAACACTATTTGAGAAAATGGTCTGTGTGTCTGTGAACGATTTTTAGAGAAAACCACCGTACCAAATCAGCTCAAACTTGAAATCTCGCCCGCAGGCCTCCATGGGACGCCAAAATAAGGGTTTGGACAAAATCCATCGAAATTTAACTATAGTTATCATAGTGATCAAAACACCAAATATTTTTTTTCTCAAAAACGGCTCTAACGATTTTGATTAAATTTTTTATATTGATAGCTCTCAATAAGGCAATGATACGATAAAATTCCCATTTGTGGGAAAATGACGAGAGCAGCACAATAAATTACCAAAACATTCGACGAAATCGAATTTAGCGCGGTTTATAGATAAAACAACCGTACCAAATCAGCTGAAACTTGATGTCTAGCCTACAGGTTACCACGGGACGCAAAAATGAGGGTATGGGCAAAATCCACCGAAATTTAACTATAGTTCTCACAGTGATCAAAACACCAAATTTTTTTTCTCAAAAACGACTCTAACGATTTTGATTACATTTTTTATATAGATAGCTCTTAATAAGACAATTATACCATAAAATTCTCATTCGTGGGAAAATGACGAGAGCAGCACAATAAATTATCAAAATTTTCGACCAAAAGCGTTTTTAGCGCAGTTTTTTCCTCATAAACTCCGCTGGAATGTTAGTAGAATGTTAAAAAAAATTGGTATTGTAGTCCAATCCAATACCTAAAGGGTGGGTGTTTAAAAACGCTCATGAGATACATGGGGCTCACTCCAGAAATTCCTGAATTTCGACAACTGCCGTTTCGCTTACTACCAGTTCTAAACGTTTTTACCCAATAACTCTGCAAAGGTGATTACTATCCTTCTTCAAAAAAATTTGTGTTTACAGCCTCGTTAATTATCTGTGTACCAATCGCTCAATAATGGTCCTGCCATGAGTACGAGCAGCACAATAAAATCTGGAACTGTAAGCGCTACCGCTTTCTGCTGCCGTAAAGCGTTGTTTGACCAAGTTCAAATTAACTGAGTGATAAATGAATTGATTAAATAGAATTAGCCATGTACAAAGTGAATTGACGTAGAGCTAAGGAAAGTTGTGTGTTGCAACGCACCAGATATTTTCACAATGTTTTGTTTTTACTTTACGACAAACTCGAACGTTTCCCAAAATAGGTCTTGTCGTAAATTACCTATGCGATAGTCACACGATGAACGATATGACACGAATAGGTAAATAGGCAGCTAAATAAATTCTGGAACCTTAAGCACCACCAGTTTCTACATGGAACGTTGAGCTGAATGGAAAGCAGATTTGATCTGAATGATGCAAATAGCTTAAAGTATGTGGGGAATGTTGTGTGATGCGTCGCACCAGATATTAACTCTGAGGAAGTCTGCATTTCCTGGGCATTTGGTACTAGGAGTCTCTGTTCTCATCAATTAGATCTGTTTTCTTATCAAAATGAGTGTTCCGATATCAGTTGAAAGTCATGGAGGAAAGCAGTTTTGCTGTCGTGCAAGAGCCAGGGCGTTTACTCAGTATCCACTGAACCCTGACCTGTGGAGGTACCGCATGTAACCAGTCTCCCGGTGGAGAGCGGTTGCCCGTGTGTGTGCGATATGACACTGAGGAATTTGCACCATCTGGAAGGAGTTCTTAATCTAGTTTCCCACTTGATATAACTATTTATATGGGTAACAAGTTCCAAAGGAAGAGACGGTGGCCACAAACTGTGCAAGACGGTGCTTGTTTGGTAGCAGTCGAAGCTGGAAAGTTTGGCTGATCTTCCAACAACCCTCGCTCTGTTGCAAAAACTACTGTGGAGCAGCGTGTTTTCTCTACACTGGAGGAGCAAAACGTTAAGAAGTGGAGCGAGTCACTAAAGTCGCCATGTTCCATAAGGAACTGGCTCGCACAGTGGTCTGGTGCATTCTACATTCTCCTAAGAAACTCGTCTGTTTCAAGTCCCTTTTGACGAGGATTCTCATCATGCCTATTCATCTAGCGCGGGAAGTTTCCATTCATTTGAGAGGTCTATGCACAGTGCTCATGTGTCCATTATGCACTCAACTGCTCGACGGGTAACTTACTTGGTGATCCACACGAGCTCAGCTCAGCCTCAGCTAGATTGACTGTTTGCTGCCCCCAGGCAATGGGGTAGCAGCCAATCACGCTTTGTACGTGAGGATTGTCACCATTTCGCCTCTAATCAAACCACTAATGGTGCACGGTCCGAGCAGTTGCATCTAACCAAAGGGCTGCCTGAGACTTTCTTTCATCACATTGGAGTGACTTGGACCCGAGCTTCCAGGACACAGGGGGATCATTGGAAATGAGAGGGCGGACCATCTGGCCACCGCCCCATTGTGGGATTTCTCTGTCACTAGTTAAAAGGACTGTGAGAGAACACGCCAGAAGACTGCACACAATCTGGAATGGTGCAGGAGTAAGACACTCCTAACGCTTTGTCTCAGAGCAATCATGTGAGATAAGACACAACCTTCTGAGGATGGAGAGGAAGGACTTAAGGCAAATTGTTGGTATCATAACTGGACACTGCAGAATGAACAAAAACATGTGTGTTATGGGTATAGTCGACACCCCTCGATGCAGGTGGAGCGGCACAGATGAGGAGACTCCCTACCTGGCCCAGTGCCAGAGACTTGAGAGGGAGTGACTTTTGGTCTTTGGCACCACTTCTCCCAAGGATGGATACCAACGAGGACTCCTTCAGGAACCACCTGGCTTTCCTCAGAAAGCTAGTCATTGACCTGTAAGACATTAGGACTGGCACAATAGACCTTCTGGCCGCGGTGCACATCCCGCCATTGGGACTACAGTCAAAAGATTATATATGGACCCGAGCTAGTCCTCTCATAATATTTTTGACTTTTAGTACAAATTCCGTATTTTTTGCATACTTTCCTCAGATGACTGCACTTACCGGTCAAAAGACTTAGAGCGCATATCAACAGCAGGAATTAAGCATTCTAGAAAATAGATTCATTTGAGAAAATACTGATTAGAAGCAAGGTGCTTGGAGTCTCCATAACTCTGGAAGACATCACTTGGAGGGTTATCAACAATAAAAAAAGCCTCATTCGAGTGAAGTGTCCTCAACAGACTGGTATTGCCCAAAGGCTTCACAACTCATGGACTCCATGGACTTTTGATTGTGTTAGACACGTGTTAAAATGCTTCGGTCTTACCCGGGGTTTGAAACTAAAGCTCAAGTTGTAACGTACTCTTTTGAATTGACTCCAAAGTTGTAGTTAATGTCTTAAAACTGTTACGAGGTTTCTTGACTAAAATGCAAACCTAATTTGAATCTTCCCATAGCGTCGTATCGTTTCCATCATAAAACGCCATTTGCAGTCACGTTATACTTTTTACTTTCCTTGGCTCTACGAAGTAGAAAGGAAA
This sequence comes from Pachypeltis micranthus, assembly GCA_020466155.1. Lineage (NCBI taxonomy): Eukaryota > Metazoa > Arthropoda > Insecta > Hemiptera > Miridae > Pachypeltis > Pachypeltis micranthus. Next base: position 7,800,701 of record CM035778.1, read on the forward strand.
GTTATGTAATCGGCTGAAAAAAAATTTTGAGTTCTCTTCAGATCTTTACGTTTCAGACCCCCCTGAGTCCGAAAAACACTATTTGGGAAAATGGTCTGTGTGTCTGTGAACGATTTTTAGAGAAAACCACCGTACCAAATCAGCTCAAACTTGATATCTCGCCCGCAGGTTACCATGGGACGCCAAAATAAGGGTATGAACAAAATCCACCGGAATTTAACTATAGTTATCATAGTGATCAAAACACCAAATATTTTTTTTTCTCAAAAACAGCTCTAACGATTTTGATTAAATTTTTTATATTGGTAGCTCCCAATATGGCAACTATACCGTAAAATTCTCATTTGTGGGAAAATGACGAGAGCAGCACAATAAATTATCATAATTTTCGACGAAATCGATTTTAGCGCGGTTTTTAGAGAAAACAACCGTACCAAATCAGCTAAAACTTGATGTCTAGCCTACAGGTTACCATGGGACGCAAAAATAAGGGTATGGGCAAAATCCACCGAAATTTAACCATAGTCATCATAGTGATCAAAACACCAAATTTTTTTTCTCAAAAACGACTCTAACGATTTTGATTACATTTTTTATATAGATAGCTCTTAATAAGACAATTATACCATAAAATTCTCATTCGTGGGAAAATGACGAGAGCAGCACAATAAATAATCAAAATTTTCGACGAAAAGCGTTTTTGCCGCGGTTTTTTCCTCATAAACTCCGCTGGAATGTTACTAGAATGTTAAAAAAAATTGGTATTGTAGTCCAATCCAATACCTATAGGGTGGGTGTTTAAAAACGCTCATGAGATACATGGGGGTCACTCCAGAAATTCTTGATTTTCAACTACTGCCGTTTCGCTTACTACCAGTTTTAAACGTTTTTACCCAATAACTCTGCAAAAGTGATTACTATCTTCCTTCAAAAAATACGTGTTTATAGCCTCATTAATTTTCTGTGTACCGATTGCTCAATATTGGTCCTGCAATGAGTACGAGCAGCACAATAAAATCTGGAACTGTAAGCGCTACCGCTTCCTGCTGCCGTAAAGCGTTATTCGACCAAGTTTAAAGGAACTGGGTGATAAATGAATTGATTAAATCGAATTAGCCATGTACAAAGTGAATTGACGTAGAGCTAAGGAAAGTTGTGTGTTGCAACGCACCAGATATTTTTCAATGTTATCTTAATCCGTGTAATTTCAACAATGTTCTTTTAATCGTCGCAGGCAACTACCAAAACCTCCGGATCGCCTCCCCTCCGTGCTGAGGGATGGAACCCACCGAGGGAGCAAATCCCCGATTTCCAGCCCCTCCACCCCGAAGACAGCGGTGACTCCAGTGATATAGACATCAAGCGCTCGAAGCTCTAAAGTGATATCGCCCGACACACCAGCATTTTTTTAATTTTTTTATTTTTGTGCGTTAAACATTTCTTTCGTGTAACCACTTAGTTTATTATTATTTTTTTTGTTTTGGTCACTTCATTTTACCTATAAACCGTTCACGCTCGATGTTTCTGTCGTAAACGCAAAGAGAGCTGTCGTCTGATCAATCGACAATTTTTCAAATTACCGCTCTTTCCTCTTTGCCAATCAACGTCGCCTCGTTTTGAGGCCCAAAATCGACGCATTTTCAAAATTGTCTGCCTCAATAACCAACGGCGACGAAACTTGCGCCCCCGACGTTCGTTAATTTCGAACAAAAAAAAAAGTTCGAATTATCTAAATTCATACATTTGAAACAAACGTGCTGTCGATTGTTGTCGAAGTAACGCTTTTATCGTTGACAGTTTTTTTTTTTGAAATTTAAATTTGAAAAGCAGGTCGAAGGAGTGGTGTGACAATAATACAGTGGATCCAAGAGACTTTTCAAATTTAAACTTAACGCAAAAAATCGCCTCTATTTATTGAATAAACCGCAGACAACAAGCTCTCGTTCGTTTAAGTGATGTCGCCCGATGGTACAGTCTTCGATCGTTGTGATAGAGCAATCGTTTCTTTATATAGCGTTTAAGTGATTAGCTCACGATTTATTATTTTATTTTTTTGTAATTCTCTCTTAAGTGTTTTTCACACCTTTCCCCGCTTTGTGTTCATATTTAAAAATTGTACTACCTAAGGGAGAATTTATTTCGTTTCGTTTATAGGCGAAGATTGTACCATTGCGCGTCGACAAAGAGGCTTCTCCGCAGCGTTTTTTTGATTAAAGGGAAAGGAAAGGTAAAGTGGTTGGGAGCGGCAATGTTGGGAGGGTAGAGAGGGAGGGAATAGGGGATGGGGATGGGGGGGAATAATCGTGTACAATTGTAACTTAATTGAAATTTTTGTAGATGATTTGTTTATACATTTGGTGGAGGTGTTTGTAAATTATAAATAACTCTCTTTTTATTATTCACTGCAAACTTCTTTTTGTTTTTTTTTTTTGTTGTGTACAAAAATAACTGAGAAAGTTGAAATTTTTACCATTTTAACACATTAAGAACTGAACAAAAAAAAAAAATAGTTTTATAAATCACTCTTTTAGTTAATAACACCACTTTGAAGAGCAATATTTATATAAATGTCTGTAATTTAGCTGGTACCGTTTAAATTCTTTAAGTTTGTGAATATTTATGTTCCAATAGATTTAAATTTATACTTAGTATTTAAAAAAAAAACAACAAAAACGTAAAGTAAACACGAAAAAAAAAAACCTTTCCTAGCTTTATGTCTTGAGTGTACAGAGAGCTTAATCAAGTATACGTACATAAAACACATCATATTTAGTAATTTAAGCAAGCTTGTGGTCTTTATGAAGCGACAAAAGCTTCTGCTTCGTATACGAAGTTAAAATTTAAGTATTAAAATATTTAAATAAAAAAAAAGGAAACCATTTCTCGAAGGCCTCATATGAAAATAAAAAAAAACAACAAAAAAAACCTTTTCATACATCGCTTATTTTTTATTTATAGACGTTATATTGCACAATCTTTGTATGCCTTTTAACTATTATACTTCTAGCTGTACTTTTGTCAACTCGGAAGAAAAAAGTTGACCTAAGAAATAAGGCGGTTTGTTCCTACATAAAGCAATCCGCGGGTGATGCAAACGTTATACCAGGATTCTCGATCCGACAACAATATATGTATACGATTTTATAAAAACAAAAAAGTGAAAAAAGGAGAATGAAAATATTACATGTAAACGATTATTGTTATTCTAATACGTATTTAAGGTAGTGTAATTTGAAGGTTTTTTAGCGTATTACTAGGCGGCAGAGTTGTGTGTGGTTACTAACAATTAGTTGTCGTAAAAAAATGAAAATAAAAAATAAAATAAAAAATTCTGTGTTTCAACCAACAGGAGTTCCACTTTGATGTTGTGAGGGATGTTCGCTTGTCTTGTACGAAAATGCTGCGTTTGTATCGCGCGAACTACTTTTTTTTTTGTTCGAATTTGTGTTCGTAGTGTGTCTTACGTTCGTGTTGTACTATTTTGTAAGCTTACGCGATTATTGAACGTATTTTTTTTGTCGATTGTTAGGTTTTTCCGTCGACGAATAATTTGAGAGGGCTCTTGTCGTAAGCTGATTGATTGGGTTTTGTCTTGTGGCTCGAAGTAGTTGGGGTTATCTCTTGACGAACACCTAATGGGGGTGATGAGCCAGGTCTTTTGGTGGCTTCGGGTTCTGACTAGGGGCACAAAGTCGTGTGAGAGCTCCCGCCCCTGCAGGCTGCGGCGTCTGTTTGCCCGAGCCTGGGGAATGGCTGCCCAGAAAGTTGCACGAAGCGCACGAGAGAGTATGAGTGTAGAGGCGTTTGCAGCCACACTTCCCCCATGCGGGGGCACGAGTCAAAAGTGCGGCGCCCAATTGAAGAGGAGGCGCGAGTTGTACCATAGCCCTGAGAGCTGCTGCGTGACTGGAAAGGTGGGGCGCCGCACTTACCTCAGTTGGCCTCTCCCTGGAGGGCAGAGTGGCCCGTCTATCCTCTGTCCCACTTGGCCTGCCATCGCACCAGAACCCAGTTGTGGGCAAATTCGAGCTTGTACTTGGGGGAATTGGTGTAAAGGCCTTTCTTACCATTCCAGGTCTCTTTTTAGCTATGGCAGACACACTTTGTGCTCTCTCCTGAGAGCTCATAAGGTCAGCCGGTCTCAAGTATCAAACGCGCCTCAGGAAGATTTTGAAGAACCTTTTGGCTCTCCCTCTCATTATTCCCAGCCTGAAGCCCTGATTTCTCCTTCAGTCATTGGCACCTTCTTGAGATGTTGTTAGGTCATGCTAGAACCTTGTGGTGAAGTGTGGAAAACTGCTTGGTGAAGGTGTCAAGAGTTGCCCAGACTGTTTTACGTGGGTTACATAAAGGAGTATACGCTCGTAGCACACCCTTTCATTGGATGTAGAAGGTACGCTCTGTTCTTATAGACTAAGGTGCCCGTAGTTCCACTTTTGTCTCGTAAAAGTTTGTTAAAAAAAGAAAATCGTCAACAAGGCGAACTGTATAACACATTAATGCTGTGCTGGGTCATCAGGAGGCTGGCATTTGTAATAAGCGCCTAAAGTCACCCCTCCAAACTGAGTGTGAGCGGTGAACCACAGTGAGGCGCTGTAGCAGTTCCATAGAGGGCCTTATGATCAGAAATAACCTCACGAGTCCTTGAGAATTGATCGTTCAGAAGGCAAGCTTCTATTCCCTGAATTTGAATATTATAATTCGTCCTGAACTACTCGACCTTGTCTGAAATACCTAACCGAAGGACTGCGTGCCACAAGAGGCACAAAAGTAGCTCTTATGCGAGGAGTGCAGTGGATCATCAAGTGTGCAAGCAGCGTTCCACGGCTGTTATTCTCTCATTGTTCAGGGATTTTAGCCCCAACGCTGACATCGTCGTAGGCCACCTTAGGATGTGAGTACAACTGTCCTTTGTTTTTTTCAAGTTATGGCTCACCAAGTAATGCATCACTGATATGAGCTGGAATCATGGGAGCGGGGGCCAGTCCAACAGCGCTAGGCTCTAGATAACCAAAGCAGAGGTTTCACGGCTCTTCGTTCAGAGGCTCTACAACTCCAAGTCTGACGTCGTAGGCCACCTTAGGATGTGACTACAGGTCAATAATTCGTCTACTGCACCTGTCCTTTGTTAAGGCTGACATTTTTAGGACCAGTATTTAAAAAAAATGAGCTCATAATCACGAGGGGTGTTTGCCAGTCCAACGATGCCACGACGGTACACGTTTACTGCTACGCTTTTCTTTTTTTTCCAACTTCTAGTCAGTGATCTGATCTCAGCCAACTAATCTTAGGCCTCCTCCGCAAGAATCGATCACTCGAAGAAACCCTTTAAGCCTCGAAAGTAAACAGTACTCCCCCCCCCCCCCCACACACCATTCGATTCAGCTCACGAGAAGAGTCAACTCTCAAATTTATCGGGACGCTTCAATTTGTCAACGACAATCTCTCATACTCAGAGCGGGACGTACAATTTTAATCTCGTAACGAACGAAAACAAAATCGTTACTAACTGTCGACAGTTAAGGCTCAAAACAAAAAAGAAATCTTTAAAACGTATTTTGTAAATTGATCGCAGGCTGCTCTATTTTCGGAAAATTCGCCCCCGTTTTGCCACACACCCCCCCACCCCCCACATTTCGTTTTTTGCCTCCTCCCGCGCCGCGAAGTTGAAAGAAAACCCCTTATTTTTGCTGAGGAATTGATTTTTTTTCGTGTACATAAATCAGAATTGTTCGCAGTGAATGAGAAAACGAGATGATTTAACCTGTTGCCGTTATTTCGGTTCGCCGTAGGAAGAAAAAAAAAAGGATACAGACGTTAGGTGTTTTTTGTCGGAAGACCTCGCCTTTTTTGGTCAACCGTTTGGTGCGTTGATTCGTGTCGTAAATTCAGCGCGTAAAGCTCGATGAGTTTGGCACACAACTTCATTAAAGCAGAGTCCCCGCTGGCGGGGCGAAGCTGCGAATAGGGGACGGCGCTTGAAGCGTGGACATGCAGAAACTTTTTTCCTTTCAAAACGGCAGTTCATCGGTGAGAATTAGGCGAATGGATCTTTTCCAAGATGTCCCCATGAAGGGAGCGAACATCGATCTACACGACTGAGGCGTTTCCATTGACTTGGCTTCACTTATCCAGACATCATCAGGTAGAGCGGGCGTGCTTTGCGAGCATTACAGCCTGCGTCGTCATAATGAATTGTGTATACAGTACAGTAGCGTATGCTGGGCCTGATGGGGTAGCATATCAAGCTGTGTGGACTCAGGTTGTTTTTCCTTGCCAGCGGAACTCACGCCACGGACGGGCTTTTCGTCGCGATTCTTCAGACGTGGGCAAACCATCTTGCCCACATGCGCTCCAATTAAGTGATGTCAGTTTTAGGTTACTTAGGAGCCTCTTGGCATCGAAAGCCAATGCCTCGCAGAACCTGGAAACTTGCAGGTCGACTAGAGAAGCTTAGGGGCCTGTGCTGTGGCACTTCAGCCTCTTCAAACGCTTTCCTCTGCGTTTTGAAGACCAAATGTACCTCGTAATGCGCAATTAGTCGTGCCTACTCTATAACACCAGCAGCATGAGCTTGTTTTATCGTAACAAAGCCAATATGTTGAGGAATTGAATCAGAATACTCCAGTCACAGACCTCTCCCCTTCAAACCCAGAGGCTGTTGCAAGGGCTGGAGGAATACGAGGGTGAATCAAATATAAACAAGACTTATTTTTTAAAACGTTTTGATTTTAAACGCACGAACAATCAAACTTTATTTTTCGACATAATCTCCTGATTTATAAACACATTTTTCCCAGCGTATAGGTATTTTTTAAATTCCTTCCACGTAAAAAGAGTCAGGTCGTGTTTGTAGCCAATTGCGCACATATGCTTCAACCTCATTATCGCTGTGGAATTTTTGCCCTCCCGAAGCTTCCTTGACAGTATAAAGCATGAGAAGCTGATTGAAGTGCTCAAATCGACTGGGATAGATAAGCAGGAGATAACCATTATTTCAAATTTGTATTGGCGTCAGTGTGCAGAGATTAGGGTGGAGCAAACAACAACAGAACAAATTAGTATTGAAAAAGGTGTCCGTCAGGGTTGTATCCTCTCTCCTTTGCTTTTTAACCTCTACTCCGAAGCAGTTTTTCGGGAGGCTCAATAACCTTCGATATGCTGACGACACTGTGTTGATTGCTGAGAGCCCAGAGGATCTTCAAGCGATTATGGATGCTGTGGTGCATCATAGCGAGAGTAATGGGCTGTCCCTGAATGTAGCCAAGACTAAGGTCCTCGTTTTTTCTAAGCAACGAAAAACGGTCAGTGTGGCTATCAGTGGAACTCGGGTCGAACATATAAATACCTCAGCGCGCAAGTAAATGAGCAAGGCGACTGCAAAAAAGAAATTCGAGCGCGTTTTTCCAAATGAGGAACTTTTTCACGCGCAGAGATCTTTCCTTGGTCCTTCGGATGCGGATGGTTCGGTGTTATGTGTTCTCGGTGCTTCTGTATGGCTGCGAAAGTTGGACAATAGATCCCAGGATCGAAAGGAACATCGAAGCTTTCGAGATGTATATATACCGGCGCATGTTGCAGATACCGTGGGTCGACAGGACCACAAACGTTGAGGTGCCCCAACGGATGTCTAAATCTGTTTGAGCTTTTACTCACGCTGAAAGAGAGGAAGACTCGATACTTTGGTCAGGTGATGCGCGGTGATCGATACCCAGATCGCCTCCTCAGATTGATTATTGAGGGTAGAATTCCTGGAGGGCGCTCGGTTGGAAGGAGGAAGAATTGGTGGCTGAAAGACTTGCGAAGGTGGTATAGACATATTTAGAGCAGCTACAGATAGGGAGGAGTTAGCCATTTGGATCGCCAACCTTCGATCGGAGACGGCGGATTAAGTAGAAGAAAGCTTCCTTGAGAGGACCAAAAACGTGGAAGTCGCAGGGAGACAGGTCTGGACTGTATGGAGGGTGTTCCAGTGTCTCCCAACCCAGTTGCTCCAATTTTTGTACGGTCAGGGCTGCTGTATGGGGGCGAGCATTGTCATGGAGAAGAATCACTTTTTTCATCGGAAGGTCTCGTCTTTTGCGGCGATATGCAAGTCTGACCTCAGTCAAAATTTGGCAGTAGTATGCCGCATTAATTGTTCTGCGCTCATGCAAAAAATCAAGGTGCAGCAGGCGACGCTGGTCAAAAAAAAAAAACGGTAGCCAAAACCTTGCCAGCCGATAATTGTGACTTGGCTTTCACTGGTCCGGCTTTTCCTTTCTTCCTCCACTCCATACTCGCTTGTTTCGACTCAGGGGTGTAGTGATGCACCCACGTTTCATCACAGGTGACAATGTGAGAAAGAAATGGGTCTCCTTCTTCCCGAAATCGTGCAAGAAGACGCTCACACACTTGAAAACGATTCAGTTTCTGGGTCAACTGTGAGAAGGCGATGAACCCACCTGGCACACACCCTGCGATACCCTAGCTCCTCTGAGAGTATAGAGTAAGTGCTCCCATAACTTATTCCAACCTCAATTGCAATATCCGAAGTTGTTAGACGCCTATCACCTTCAACAAGTTGACGAACACTGTCGATGTTGCCCGCGGGGTCTGCAGTCATGGCTCTCATTTTCAACACCTTCACGGCCCTCCACTGTTTATGCCAAGCAAACACTCTAGCTCGCGACAGCGTCTCTTCCCCGAACTGTGCAGTCAATCTTCTCAAGATTTCAGCCGGTTTTACACCTTCTGCAGCTAAAAACTTGATAACAATACGTTGCGCAATAGAGGGAGGTACCTCCTGCAAGGGCATCGTAACGATGGACACTGAGCGAGTCTATGATGATGAGTCACGTGCTTCCCTCACTCCTGACAAACCAACCTAACAGCGGAATGTTCTTCCATCACTATTGCGTGCGCAGGTCCAAAAGTCTCGTTTATATTTGATTCACCCTCGTATAACTAAGTTACCTGGTCGTTTGTTCTTACAGACTCTGTAAAAGGACTAAAGTGATCCTCGCACTTATGACATACCGCTGGTTGAAACACCTCGCTGGTCATTAGGAACACCTTGCAATAATGATATTACACACAAAGCCACTGCCTCAGCGTTGTCATGCTGCACCCCCTGACTGCGCTGTCTCTCAAGACAGACTCCGTAAGAGTTGAACTGCACCCAGCAAACGCATCTCGACTCTCTCACACTCTCAACGCCCTCTTTGCCATTCTGCAGGCTCGACTAGTGGAGAGGTAGTTCGAACTGCCCACCAATCACTCCCTAAAGCCACTGCGCTGTCTCTCAAGACAGACTCCGTAAGAGTTGAACCGCACTCAGCAAACGCATCTCGACTCTCTCACACTCTCAACGCCCTCTTTGCCTTTCTGTAGGCTCGACTATTGGAGAGGTAGTTCGAACTGCACACCAATCACTCCCTTGCCACTTACTACGTACACCCTTCGACGCTCCGCAGCAGAGCACAACGAAGCGTCCCTCGCACTGCCAACCAACTCTAAAAAACTGTACAATATGTCAACAATCCACCGCACTTGCATCACGACTGACGCGGCTTTCGAATTTTACCTTCTTTTGAGGCCTTTAAACGAGCGATACGATAACTCGTTCATCCCAGTTTTTGACATCTGGTTGCATCGTTTGACAACAAAGAATAGAGGCCTATATCCCACATAATGTCTGTACCGTACAAAATATTTTGTAATATTTAAAGCGCGGTTTTACACTGAACTGTCAAATAACGTTTCGTTTAATTCTTCCGCGCTTAATTTTGTTTCGAAACAACAATTTTGAACTTTCGTTACCCGGATCGGCTTTGTCGTTGAAGCGTAGACTTATGACTTTTTGACACAACTACGTAGAAAAGAGAAGAAACGAAATTCGCTTAAATTCGTTTCCTTTTTTGTTTTAGAACGCGACTTTTTTTTTTTTGTTTCTTCAGAATTGAAAGAGAAAAACACAAACTCAAGATTAGTCTCCCTCTTTTAGCACGTTAGGCCTAGCGAGTTTCTTTGTTTGTTTTTTATTTAAAACAAATGGGACTACAACTAAAACAACAATACTTGCCCGTCACTGATAATTTATCGTAAGTTTTATAATTTCTAAGGCATTAAAAATTAGTGATTCTTGTATGAATGTGTGTTGTTACGCATTCAAGTTGAACCTATCTGTGCGCTCTTTTTCCCCTTCCCCGCTTTATTAAGCAGCACCGGTGACTTTTTGAGTACGATTTCTCGTTTTTTTTTTGTTTGTTCGTTCGTTTTATTTTTTAAAAACTGTACAAAAAGAAAAACGTTACGAAGAAGAAAATTGAAAAATACGCTCGACGAAACAAATGGGTTCAACTTGGAATGTCCTTATAATTATGTGCAAAAAAAAATGCAGCGATGCATTTGGAAGTATACGGAAGTACGGTTGTAATCCAGAGCTATTTTTCATTCTGTGTACGTAAAAAAAAAAATTTAGCAAGTAAAGTTATACAAAAGTTTACAGCACGCAGAGAATTCACTTCATTGCAAAAACCAACTTTAGTTTATCATCTCTATGTTCTGTAATACTAAAATTTTAAAATTATAATCATTGATGTTGAATTCACCTGACGTTTTTTGACTTCTCCCGACCTTTAATTTCAGATTGGTGGAGTTTAGTATTTACGTAGGTATTCGTATGTCTAGATATATAGACAGTATACAGTGCGGGGGCCTGGTGGATCGCCCCTTCTGGCGGAGATCAGCCGCTGGCGCTCACTATTCAGTGAGGGTATTGTAAGAAAGATGGTCAGAATCAAACGAAGGTAAATTTATGACTTCAAAATTCGCGATCAAACAATCAACTACCCTTAACGACAACAACTCAACTCGTCACCAAGCAGCGAACACCTGATATAAGTTCAACAACATCTAATGTAGTAACATTCCAATATCACCCTCTTCTTTCTTTTAAAGAGCCCTTTCCCTCCTCTTCAGATGCACCTGGAACGAAGTATGGTCGAATACGGTCAACGTGCACTACCATCTTTCGTCGCTTAGGAGTAACAAGTCTAACAATTATGTCGGAGATGCATTTCACTATTTTGCATGGACCAATCCACGGGCGCTGGAGTTTAGGAGAGCGCTCAACGTATCGACGGGGGTAGTCCAGCCATACCTGATCTCCTGGTTGATATCGGCTTCCTGTCGCGTTTTGATCGTAGCGTCGTTTGGCTTCTGCTGCTACCTTCCCCATGGTCTCGCGAGCAATATCATGCGTGTCTTGTAATCGCTGCCAACGATCTATCGCAAACTGTGTCTGAGTCTTACTTTCAGGGGCCACACCTGTAAGCAGATCTGCCGGAACAGTCAATTCTCGACCAAATACCAACATTGCAGGAGAGAATCCTGTTGACTTGTGGACTGAAGAACGGTAGGCAAGTAGAGCCAAGGGAAGCCTTTGATCCCAGTCACGCTGGTGATCGGCAACAATATTTGAGAGCATTTCTCCAAGCGTTCGGTTGAACCGCTCAACCAATCTTCATCACTTCCTGAAAAACTACGGATTCGAAGTTCCTACCCTGATCTGTATGTACATCAAGGGGAAGCCCAAATCTGGAAAATACGTGGTGTATCAGCCCTTCCGTCACAGTTTCTGCCTTCTGGTTAGGAACTGCGAACGCTTCTGGCCATCTAGTATAGTAGTCCATGGCCACCACTATAAAACTATTTCCATGATGCGACTGAGGAAGAGGCCCAAATATATCCACAGCTAGTCGTTCAAAAGGTGCTCCCACCGTGTATGTCTTAAGCGGTGCTCGAGTTGTTTTCTGTCCTGACTTTCCCCTCTGACCACAGATCATGCAAGCTTTACAGAAATCCCCCACATCCCTATGCAGTCCCACCCAATAGAACCTACGGTGCACCTCAGTGATAGTTCGCTTGTAGCCAAAATGACCCAACCGGTGAATGCGTTGAAGTATCATTTCCTTGAGCTTACGGGGGACAATGATCTGTCGTATAGTTTGCTTGCCAGAACTGCAGTGACCCTCCCAAACTCGGTGCAGTACACCTCCGACGAGTATCAACGAATTAAATACCGCCCACAGAGCTTTTGTATGAGCACTGTGTGGAGAGACTTGGTGCCAAACTGGACGTGTTCCTCCAGCTTTCCATTCCCATACAGGGCGAATGTCTGGATCCTCAAGCTGTTCTTTCTGCCACTCGACCCCTTCTTCAATTCTTACTCGATGTAAGTTCACAACTTCTTTTGCCTCTTGACGAGCACAGTACTTACAGTATGTTGATAGCAGTCCTCCCGGCCAACTGCACCACCTGTCATTTAGGCCTCCAGTTACTCATCCTATGGATCTGGTTCTGGACCATGTAGTACTGAAGCGGGACATCCTGGTAGAGTACTGCAGCGAGGAATCTGCCAAACGTTGGCTCTCGACTGCACTGGAGGGGGTCACCGCTCCTCCGGCAGGCCAGGTGGCGCATCGGCTCTATCGCAAGGCACTAACCCCAGTATTCTTTAGTTGCTGGTGCAGGATCGCCTGGGGGTGGTGGCGGTGATTGTTTCTGGAGGTGCAGTTGCTCTCTGTGCCCTGTTCAATGAGCGGTTCAATTTTTTCCAGCGCCAGTTGTTTCGAGACTCTCCATGCAGGAAAGGTGTGATATGAGTGACAAATGAAGATGCCACAGGTCAAGGAAAGGATGGAGGCGCGCTGGATAGGATTCGGGTTTTACGCCACATAGCTCATCACCGGCCACGGCGACTTCAGAGAGAAGCTCCGCGGGCTCAGGTTGGTGATGGACGGGCTGTGTGAGTGTGGTGAGTTGGACACAGTGGAGCACGTGGTGTTCCTCTGTGGGAACTACCAGCAGGAGAGGGATACGGCAAGGAATGAGGTAATAGGAATAGGAAGGCAGCGGGATATGACAATGGTTTGGGAACAAGGGAGTTTTGGATGGTGGAAATGGTTTTGGGAAAAAGTGTTAAGGGATAGGGAAGAAGATAGGTTGTGGGAAAACATGTGCAGGGCCTCGGGTGAAAGGGTATAGGGCACTTGTTAGTTTGTGTTGGTGTGTGGTTGTGTGTAGGTGGTGCCAGGGATGGTCGAATATCAAGTAGCCCACCCCAGGACCGCAAGTGTGTATGTATTTAAGGGCTGAATGTATATATGAGTGAATGTGCTGTGAGTGTATGCGTGTGTTAGTAAGAATAGGTAGTGTAGGGGAGGTCCCAGGGGGGATGAATATCGAGCAGTCCGCCCCTGGACCTTCGGGAGTAAGTGTATTTAAGGGTTGAATGTATTTATTGTGTGAGTGTGATTGTAGTTTAGAGTGAGTGGGGTAGGTCGTGGCTGAGGGGGGCCGAATATCAAGTGGTCCGCCCTCGGCACGTCAGACTGGGGATTGCAGTTCAGGCCAGGATTAAAGACGGCCTGACACCCTTCTCCATGGGATGTACGGGGGCAAGTCCAATGCCCGGAACCCCCATGGAGATAAAGTGCAGGTGGCGGTAGAACGCCTCTTAGCAATTCTGGCACCAGGGCCTGCCACCCATTCAGGTCCGTAAGCTGCTCAAGGTGCAGCCATATAGAATGGGTACCACGGGGGTGTGGAGCCTTTAGGGCGTGACGCTGTCAGTCGTAAAGCCATGGGTTGGCCTCGTGGGGACGGTGGTTCCGTTGGAAATTCCCCCTGGAGATTCTGGTGCTAGCAGGAGAGGGGTTTAGGCCACGAGGCTACATACCCCCTCAAAAGCCACGAGCGCATGCCCAGCACTTATACAAATGTCCATGCAAAGCGTGGGGAACGTAAATCCAGATGAGCCCCTGAGTAGTGGGTGGGAGCTTGGGGGACCTCTGCCACGGCATACTAGGGTCCTTCCAAATCTCAGGGAGGGCAGAAAGTCCCAACTGACTTGTCCTGGGAGGAGGAGAAGCCGTAAGTGCCACCGAAAGATGGGGTGGCCAGGGAATCATTTTGGCCTTAAGAGTTGTTTGACCCAAACATGATACCCATGGCCTTGCGTTGGTGCATTATGGGTTAGGGCCACGACAGGTGGCTGCCTCCACAGGTCAGGGTAGGTAGAACAGAGCAATCCAACTCCTATCTAGGGCTAATGCACTTGCTCTGCAGACATCGTGGTGGTTGTGGAGTCGCTTGAGAGCCAAACCCAAATTTCGTTTTTAAACTCCGGGGTCTGTTGGTACTCCCCCAGACATCCCCAAATGCAGAATTGTAACTATCCATGCGGGACGAGGGAGAATGAAAATGTGGCCCATGTCCTCTTTAAGAGCTTCATTTACACTGATGCACGAGAGAGGGGACCTGCTCAAAGCGCTGCCCTCCTACACACAAGTAGGGCGACAGCCCGTCAGTTCTTTGTCTTTCCACGAGTAATTATCCCATTTACTTATGAGAGGTGCTCACATGCCCAGCTGTAACCACGTAACCAGCACACAGAGCTGTGAGCAACCATGGCTCGCCCTATTGGCTAACAAGCTGGTAGGCATATACAGGCCTGGCTCATTTCCCAGCTGGTATACAGCTTCGTAGAATCGCCTGTGACCAGAGCAATGCCATCACGAAATAATAGGTCGACCGTTAACCAACAAAGTGAGCCTAAAGTCAACTAGTTCAAGCCCCAGTCGTACGATGAGTCAACAGAATGGGATGCTTATCACTATAATTTCTCCACCATAACCACACAAAATGGTTGGGATGATCGCACGAAAGCTGTTGTTGCTCCCTATCACTAGGTAGTATCAATTTGGCTGCTGCCAACACGAGCGACGTCATTTAATCACTGCACGATGCAAGCGCCGAACCTCTCCAGGTTTTTGACCTCGGAATTTCAGGTCCTGCCCAATGGGTCGCACCTGTGGCAAGGTCATTGTTCCACCTATGGAAATTCCAAATCGGTGGATGTTTCCAACGGTGGATTTCCCTCTCCTCCCTTTTCAGATTCCTCTCCACAACTGATACCTTCTCCCAAAATCATTCTGCTACGAAGTATCGCCGAACTAGGTCCTCTCCCATTCCCCAGCACTTGTCTTGTAACACCTCTCGCGATACAGTCGTCTCCAATTCTCCCAACGGACACCTCTTTCACCTCTCATCGACTTCTAATTTCAGTACAACCTTCAGAGCCCTACTTGTTCGCGCTATACCCACCTCATATCCTGTTTAGTTCCTCTTCTTTGCACATTCAAGTCTTCAAATCTTGTGATATACCTACTCATCAATTACAAGTCCATGCTCAACTAAAACCCGTCTCCGACAATCATGGAAATCTATCCTGGTCCAAACAGTCACACTCCCCCCCCCCCATGCTCTTAACCCCTGCGTCAGGGACAGTGTAATGTACCGGAACGAACCAAACTCTTCCATTTAGCGAAGGCATGAAGGTCTCTGCATCCAGGGCATTTGTGCTTACTGGACACCACAAATAATCCAATTCGCTCGAAACTTTGCTGCCGTCAGTCGTAACCGAGTGGTTCTCTCATTGAGGCGTCACTCTGACACATACGCTCTCCCACCCAGTTCCCTGTTTGTCGAGGTAACACTTCTCAGAGTGTAACTGCATTCGAAATCTAGGCGTGTGGTAAAGGAAACAAACAGGGCAGACTTGAATCTTTATTTCCTGGAACGAAATTGAGTAAAGTTGGACTACGCCAACATAAATCACAACTCTTCATAATATTGCACAATTAGGCACTAGTCGAAAACATACTCAGAATCGATGTCAATGAAAAAACTTATCAAATAAGAGTTAATTTTAACAAAATAACCCGTGGAAGAGCGTTTTGCGGGTCTTAAATGGCCACAGTTGCATTTTTTGTCCTATATACTACGGGCAAGTAAGAAAACCCCCATTGTGGCCTCAAATGGGCCTATTGTGTGGCGTAGGTGAGCTGCCTCGTGTCCTCTCAGTTCCCATAGAGCTGATGTTTCCTGATGATATCCCCAATGCCATCACCATTCCCACACAAAGTGCAAGACGTTCTTGATGTCCATCCCTGCAACCTCTTCTGGCTGCAGCTGAGGAAACGCAAGCACACTGAGGCGCACCGCAACCAGCCTCTCACAAGTACACACTCCACTGACTCCAGCACTGCCTCTGACATCAATCTTGGCCAGGCAGTACATTCTCCCTCCAGACTGATGACCTTCCTTGTTTGCTCCCTGGAGAGTAAAATAAATTAACTGCCTTCGGCCAGGCACGTCCCTGAACTTCTCCACCTCCTTAATCAAGTGGCTCAATGGTCCATAGGTACCACTGAGAGAAGTGCTAGTCTGTCTCTCGCCAGTTTGTCAGCCAATTCATTCCCTTATATTCCTGTATAATATGGCATCCAACACAATCTTATTGTGTTCTCCTTTGCCAAGGTCAGGCATTTCCAAACAAGCCCCGGCGAAATAGTATAAGAATCCAGGGTCTTAACTGCAGCCTGACATAACATGGATTTTTCTCCCTTTCAGCCCCCTACCATCACTGCAAAGAGCTCTGAAAAACTTGCTAGCGCAGTGGTATCGCTACTTCTGCACCTGCTAGGCCACCTCACACTAATCCGCCATTGTAATATACTACAGCCCAGGCCTCATGCGTAGGACCACCCCCTTCCCATCTGGATGTTTCATGTACCCTGAAGGGCAGCTCGAAGTTGTCAGTAGCACGCCCTTCCTTAGCATATTGCTTTCTATTCTATCTGCCCCGGGAGATTTGTTGGGCTTTAAGGTCGCAAGGGTCCTGACGAGGTGGCCTGTTGTCCGCCATGGCTCGTTTGGAGGGTCCTTGATCGGCTCCCTTGCTGCCCTATGGGCTGCAGTATCTCAGACTACTTGGTTATTGGAGAAGGCCTTTGAAAGGAGAGTTTCCAGCGAACCTTCGATGCAACAGGCCCAGCCTGAACAACTTTGCATCGCAACTTTGTTTCTTATCATAGACTTGTAGTGCTCGCTAAGTGCGTAGGTTCAGTATGTCAGAAGTGGAATCTGATGGTGACCGACTTCTAGAGAACCCTGCTGTGTACTCAACAACCCTTGTTTGTTGTCAGAAACTTTTGTTGCTTTCTCTACCCTACAAAGAAATCATCATTGGCGTGGGTTGACCTAACTGCCCCAAAAATTATGCAGGAGGGCGTTACGCGGGAGAAAATAAGAATAAGTATCATTCTCTAGCAGTTTCTTGATGAGAAACCCTTGAAGCCGTTTTCTGACACCTCGTTATCAGCACTGGAGCCTTCTGGTTCGGATAGGTCTGCGAATGGGACGGTGTGAAGATTTTGAGGAATGCAGCGAAGAGTGAGTGCGAAAGTCGCTGCTCCAAGGAATTACGACGAAGAGTGATCGGGATTTCTGTACAGCAACTTAGGAATATCGAATGCGCAGGACCAAACGTCACTGTCTTTCATTTCCACAGTTGGTACATGGGGCGTTTCAATAACTTTCCAGACTGGTCCAGGCGATGGTAGTATAACCCCAACGTTCATGTAGAGGCAAAGTTGCTCTCTTCCACTTGAAAACCCCTTTTAGTCATCTCTGTTGAGGCGATAGGCAAACACACATCCAAGCGAAGTAGCTCTGTATTTAACATGGATTTTCCTGGCTTTTTCAGGAATGGAGTGACGCTCAATTGAGGCTGAGCGTAACTTATGCTTGACCAAACAATTGGTAGCAGGAAGTTGGGGCTATACATTTTTGCCGTATTCCACTAGTGAAGGGAAATTATGTCGAGATCAACAGATGTAGCAGTGGCGTGTCTCATGTGAGCTCTATTTCATACCATTTTGAGTTTGCGTCGATTCCAACTAGGTACAGCATAATCAATATGCGCTCACAGTTTTCGAATGTACTCGTATCATCTCATCAGCGCAATTGAAGGAGAACGGCTCAAACGTGACATTTAGCCTCCAAATTTATATTGGACGTCAAATCAAGGTGAGCTGCAAATCAGTCGCACCAGATATTTTACATTTGCTATTGCGATCGTATCTGTCGGAGTCCCCTTTTCAAGGGCGTGTGTGGCCTTAAAAAGGGCCGACGAAAATTGTTGTTGTGTTTGTAGGTCCTGTCTGCCGGTTGAGAGAGTGTGAGGCGAAGAACGAGTTTCTCGGGCGTCGTTGCATAGGTCGAAGGGCTCGGTTGAGCGGTAGCTCCTCACAGCAAGGGACTCGGTTGAGTCGGCGCTCCTTCTCCCTCAGACGCGAGATGAGGGACTCGGTTGAGTCGGAAGGCTCGGTTGAGCAGCGGGCGAGGGACGAGTTCCTCAGGCGTCGAAGCGTAGTTTGAAGGGCTCGGTTGAGCAGTAGCTCCTCACGGCAAGGGACTCTGTTGAGTCGGCGCTCCTTCTCCTGCAGACGTGAGAGGGCGGACTCGTCGTCCCTGCTGATGGTGGCTGGTTGTTGTTGGAAGAAGAGATGGGTGAAAGAATGCCGTTTGTCCTTGCAGGCAGGCCCTTATATACGTTCTCTTGGAGGGAGTAGTCCTCTCTGATTGGCCACATGCGATCCCCTCCAAGAGTAGTCGGTGGCTCGCGGCTAGCGCCCTCTGGCATGACTTTGCAGTGAGGCGCCTTTTGTTGGTAAAATGTGGCCAGCCGCCACAGTATCGTTCGCTATGAAAATTCACTTAAGTTATTGGAAATGTTGCAATTCCTCCTTCGCCAAAAAAATTAGAAAATTGAATCACAACAGTAGGGAATTGTGGAGTCCCCGTCACTGTTTTATGTAAAACAATGTTCATCGTCGTCTCTCTACTCCATAAAATGCTTATCAGTTAACTTTGACGCGACAAAGTTGGCCTATTTGGTATTTTTCGCCGGCCAAAGGGGCTTTGGAGTTTAATATAAGCTCAGAAAGCTTATAGAGCACAGGTTGATAGTTAATACTCCTGATTCTCAAATACGACGCAGAGTGGCAAGAACCAAGTACTCGACAGCTTCCAGTAAGCGTGAAGCGACAACATAGAAAATGGCATGATAGTAAACGTTCGTCAAGCAGATGGTGTAGCAGTTTTGACAACTGCATCGTTGATAACAGCCAAATGCATTCAAACCCCAACTTATCGCGATTAAACTGATTTTTCAGGGCATCGTTGTTAATTTTCGATGATATTCCGAAGAAAGCGTGTGGAGAAACCTAGTAAGGAGTTAAACAGATGTCGTGGGCATCTTATTTCCTGCCCTTTTTGTCGGTGAATCGTTCGGTCTCGATCGCCTCTTATCGCAAAAGATGAACTAGGTCTCGGAGACTCGAATTGCTCACCTTCTTTTTCCTCAGTTCGCTACACGCCGCGTTGCAAGTCATTAATACGCTTTTGTTCCGACGTTCGCTTTAAACGCCACAACACATTTTCATTCTGCTCCTAATCATTTGCCATTTCACTGCTCTGGCTTGGGGTAATAGAAGACTGCCGACCAACGCTGCTCGTTTCACGGAACCAAGAAACTTGCCCTAATGACCACCTGTGACTCCACAGGTCCAGGCTCAGCACCGATGCTCCCTCAAATCAGACAACGCCCAACAGTAATTTTTTCAGAAAAGAAACAAAAACTATACATTCCATAAACTTTGTATTATAAAAATAACAAAATTAAAATTTCTGATACACAATAAATTTATACTGAGATAAATAATAAATGAAAATCGTTTATTCAAGAGTATAAATAATAACAGGCGTTCATTTTTGATTCAGTCCAACATGACACAACAGCAGAAGCTAATTAAAGTGCATATTCGCTACATTAGGCACCTCAAAATCAAGCGCTCGAGACCCGCAACAACACAAATGAGCCAAAGGACGGGTTCCCAATACACACAGCGAGTTGCGCGGGTTCAAAGCCCGTTGAGTCGTTAAAAAACTCCCTCCTTAGTCGTATTTGTACATAATTAGATGAGAGGAATGTTACGTTGAAAAGGCAGAAATCGGTTTTGTGCTTTGCTCAAATAAATACTTACAAATAATATAAAAATAGGCTTGGTAATTTTTTTTTTTTTTTTTTGTGCGCGCGCGTAGCGTAATACATTGAATGAGCCTTCAGCGTCAAAATTTTGTTCAGAGATTCGTCGTTTTATTTACCCGACGATAGTGAGAAGAGCTTTTTTGTAATCGCCGGATGTGTCGCCCTGCAACAAAACATCGAAGAATCCCGTTGTAGTACGTCGAGAAAATCAATATTTCGATATTAATCCGAAAAACGACGATTTAAAAAACATTAAGTGAAAAGAAGTAGCCTATTTCCACAGGTAGGGCGGTACGGAGGAGTACGGTTGTTACTAGGGGTTTGGTAATGTTTGGGGAGCCGCTGACTCAGGCAAAAATTACTGCAATCGCTCGGAGCTGCGATCCAATAAACCGGCATTCGTCAGGTTTATGAACTATCGTCTTTAACCACGATTGCGAGGGTGCCTTCAATAGGAGTCAGTCAGTACACAGTCGTTGGATGATCAGTCAGCCAACCTGCTTTATTACGGAGCGCATATGTATAATAACGTGGTACAAATTGAAGCGATTTTCTGCTATTTTTATATCCATACGTCCAGGTCTAATCAATTTATCCCCACTCGAGAGTGTTATGTATTAGGATTAATTTAATGTGTTATCCATGGAGGCAAGAGCAGCGCAGAGGGGAATAGAACCCCAGGCCGTGAAATGGACCATGTCCATATGCTTAGGAGCAGGGAAATCACGACCTGGTTAGAGGAAGACAGCTTACAGTGGTTCCCACGCGAGGTA
Source organism: Pachypeltis micranthus (assembly GCA_020466155.1). Taxonomy (NCBI): domain Eukaryota; kingdom Metazoa; phylum Arthropoda; class Insecta; order Hemiptera; family Miridae; genus Pachypeltis; species Pachypeltis micranthus. The sequence continues at coordinate 7,821,413 of CM035778.1, forward strand.
CTTTCTCCCCTCCTGTGGCAACTGGTGACCGACGAGCTGTTGGAAACACTGCAGCTCGAAGGCTACGAAGTGGTCGCATATGCAGATACTGGCGAGAGGCAAATTTGCCTCTACGGTGTCAGAAAGGATGCAAGGAGCTGTAGATATCATTCAAAGATGGTGCGACAAGGAAGGACTCTTCATAATGCAAGGAGCCAGGCTCTAGATGAAGACGGAGGTGAAATACCTCGGGGTGATACTGGACAAGCAGCTCACATGGAACCCGCATGCGAAATACGCGCTGCACAAGGCAACTACAGCCCTGTGGGCATGTAGGAGGCTGTGCAGCAAATCTTCCACCACTGAGTGGTGGAAGGCGACAGGCCGGCTGACAGTACTGGGAAAATTCCAACAACTGCAGCGACAGGTGTGCCTTGCTATTAAAGGGGCAATGGGTACTTGCCCTACAGTTGCAATTGAAGTCCTTTTGAACATATCACCTCTTCATATACACATTCAGAGAGCAGGAAGGCTTTTGCAGACAGGAAATATCTCTACCAGGGTCGAGGCGAGCCTTCAAGGAATAACAAGACAGTTTGAGCTAGAAGAGGCCGCAGTCCTTGCTACTGACGTTATGCCAGAGCGGTGGAACATTCGGCTGCCCTACAGTGTGAGCGCCCACTCACAGGAACAATGGGAGAAGGAGACGTTCCAGACTGAGGTGGGCGCCCTGCAGTGGTATATCGATGGTTCAGTTATGAAAGGCAGAGCCGGACTGGGCATTGTAGGGCTCAACTACAGTCTCGCCGAGCCACTGAGAGAGTACGCCACGATATTTCAAGCGGAAATCCTAGCTATAAAGATCTGCGCGGAAAAGATCCTGACTAAAGGACTCAAGGGCAAGCGGATCTACATATTCTCAGACAGCCAGGCCGCCTTAAAGGCTATCGCAGCCTATAGTTTTAGGTCCAAGCTGGCACGGCTCTCCCTCATCTGGGTGCCGGCTCATAGGGGGCATGAGGGCAATGAAAAGGCTGACCGCCTTGCAAAAAGGGGTACAGAGTGCCTACCCATCGGCCCTGAACCACACGTGGGTATGACGAAGAGTCACCTATTCCATCTGGTCGCTCGATGAGACACAGGAAAACAGCGCCCATTGGCATCGCCAGCCACTACTAAGACAGGCGAAAAGGCTCGTCACGCGATTCTGACACTCTCCAGACAGGATCTGAGATTTCTGATAAGCTTCCTCACTGGGCACTGCCCACTCAGGTACCGCCTCAACAAGATGGGCATCTCAGAGGCGGTGGAATGCAGATTTTGCAGCGAGGAGGATGAGACGGCAAAGCATATCCTTTGTGAATGCCCTGCCTTGGCAGTCAAATGCTTCGAATATTTCGCTCAGGGGACCATTGAACCCCAAATCATAGCGGAATCTGCGGTGAAGGGCATACTTGGCTTCCTGAGGGGAGCAGGTATTTACAACGCCTTCTACTAAGAAAGGGTCAGTGTCACAATAGGCCCACGCTTGTCTGCAGTAACAAAGGGACTTGTCCCACATGCCCTCAGGAAAAAAAGTGTTATTAGAAGGTAAAGCAAACAGACAAATTAAAAATATTAATACAAAGATATGATGTGCTCTAGTTTGGCCTCAGGCTCTGCCTAACCACCAGACAATAACATTTCTCTTATATCTACTAAGTTGTAAATTATTTTATAAATGTACGAAATCACTTCTCTCCCTCTCACTCTTTCTCAATGGGATAATGTATCGGCTGGGAGGTGCGGTTGCCAGGCTCTACAATCAATGCGGCTGATAAGTCTAAAAAGGCCTGGCTTGTTATCCCATTGAGAAGATATTCTTGTTATCCCATTGAGAAGGTAGATTTGTAAATTTATAAAATAATTTACAAATTGGTAGATATAACAAAAGTATTATTGTCTGGCAGTAGGCAGAGCCTGTGTCACCAAACAAGAGTGTACCAAACATACAACAGTTGCAATCGACCGATTAGAGGCCAGGCAAGCCCATAGGATTGTAACGGGACGAACCAAACACTTCGATTCAGCGAAGGCTCGTCGGGGGCATTTTTGCCGACTGGGCACCTCAAATGTCCCGATTCCCTCAAGACTTTGCTGCCGTCAGTTGTAACCGAGCTGGTTCCCTCATCGCCGTGTCGTCCGCGCTCGCGTTCGCTCCCACCCAGGTCCCTGTTTATGGTGGTAAAACTTCCCCGAAGGTCCAATTGCATTTGGTTGATATCATACTAACTCCCCAACTCTCTTAGTGCAATATTGCTTCAATATTAATCTCCCTCATAACAATGGCGCCCAACTAGTTATCGAACTTCCCCTACACTAGTTCAAGATGCCGGCCACGCAGAAAAACCCCAAGGTTCTTCTAATGCGATGGGAATTTGTGACCCTCTGCCTTAAATTTTCTGTCCTTCTGCTGCGACCTACTCTCTCGCCCGTCATTATGTTCGCAGTATCATCACAGCAGCGGAAACCTACTGACTACACCTCACAACCATTCAATCCCCCATCCTGCTACAACATCAACATCTTCCCGCGTGTCTGTCCCCGAACGACCTCTCAAGCAAGGAGTCCGACAAAACCACACGCCTTCAAAATGGCCTGGTGAAGACAAAACTCCTTCGCCAGAGCCACATCCCTACCCTATCTGCGGCAAACATCATGGGGTTAAAAAAAAAGAAAAAAAAGTGCCCACGTTTCTTCAATTCCAGCCAGGAGGCTCGAAGAACCTACGTGGAAATGCACAATCTGTGTACGGATTGTCTGGCAGCCTCACACACGCACAAGAGCTGCCACTCAACGTACATGTGTGAATGCTGTCAACACAGGCATCACACTCTGCCCCACCCCATTTGTAGTTGTAAATTCAATACTCCCACCACAAACATGGGCACCTTTTTGGAACTTTAATCGAAATTCTCTGTCTTTGCTCAAGATTAGGTTCCCCTTTGTTGGGTGGCAGCAACGCTCTGAACTGCAGTGCTCTTGAGTACCTGCGGACAGGCACTTCATCAAGGGAGGAGTGGTGTACCGGGACGAACGAAACCCTTCGATTCAGCGGAGGCTCGTCCGTGGCATTTATTCTGACTGGGCACAATATTACCACCACAATATTAGAGCCAGAGACACACTCAAGAGTTCAAAGAGCCACCACACTTTGCCGACCTCTTTTAGATTTAGAGGTCTTTTAGAGATTAGAGCATTGTGGGCAAACACGGCAGAAATTCAAGCAAAGAATTAGGGAGCACGAGAAGGATTAGAGGGACGGCTTGCAAATCATCTGAACGACGAGTTCATTCAATTTTGATCTAACAGACAGGCAATACGTTGAATTTCTCAATTTTTGCCCAAAAGGACTTTTGTCCCTGAGGGCGATAAAAATAATGAGGGTTATAAAATAATTTACAACTTAGTAGATATAAGAGAAATGTCTGGCGGTCAGGCAGAGCCTGAGGCCAAACTAGAGCACATCATATCCTTGTATTAATATTTTTAATTTGTCTGTTTGCTTTACCTTCTAATAACACTTTTTTTCCTGAGGGCATGTGGGACAAGTCCCTTTGTCACTGCAGCCAAGCGTGGGCCTTTTGTAACACTGACCCTTTCTTACTAGAAGGCGTCGTACATACCCGTCCCCTTTAGGAAGCAGATACCGCTATGATTTGGGGTTCAATGGTCTCCAGGGCGAAATATTCGAAACGTTTAGCTGCCAAGGCTGTTTAGAGCCTGTTACGGGTGCTGAGCTGCTTGAGTGCATGAAGGCATTCTCATGCCAGCTTGGACCTAAAACTATAGGCTGCGATAGCCTTTAAGGCGGCCTGGCTGTCTGAGAATATGTAGATCCGCTTGCCCTTGAGTCCTTAAGTCAGGATCTCTTCCGGGCAGATCTTTATAGCTACGATTTCCGCTTGAAATATCATGGCGTACTCTCCCAGTGGCTTAGCGAGACTGTAATTGGGCCCTACAATGCCCAGTTCAGCTCTGCCTTCCATAACTGAACTATCGGTACACCACTGCAGGGCGCCCACATCAGTTTCAAGGGACTTGTTTGGAAGCATCCCGTATTTGAAACGTGGGCGTCGAGTTAAGGTGGTTGAGACGCGTTTATCAGCCCTTTGCCACTACTGGGGAGAGGCCCCGAGTTGCCATCGCTGCCTGGGGAACGCCATCACCAGTCTGATTTTCAGCAACCACATCGTCCATTTGTCGGTCCTTAAATCTTCATATTTTCATAAGTACAGGATTCCTGGCAGCCAATCATAGTCACCGACCATTCCGTCAAACAGTCACCACATTGCGTTCATTCCCCTACACTGTCATCCGCCTCCTGGAGTCCGACCATTTTCCGGGACACATCCTGTCCCAGAATATTATCCAACACTGACGAACTATTGCGTGTAACCTGACGCCACGTAGTCTCCCAGTTAAGGTTTTTTTTTTCGTCTTCTAAGTGTCATGTCTTTATGTTTTTGTTTTTTTTAAAATCTTTATTGAATTTCGTGTCAGAATCACGGTTAATTGGTTATGTGAGACTCCCATACTCCTACTGGATGTATGTTGGATGTGCTAGAAAAATTCGAAATTATCAAAAGTAACCGTTCAGATAAATGTTTAAATGAGATGATTCCTCAAAGTGTTCCTCCACTGATGGCTTCATTTCTGTAGTAACTTGGTTTACGTTATTGTAAGAACCTCCTCACCACGAACCTGTCATTGGGAAAACCAGATCACTTTTTGGCATATAAGATGTCCTCGCTGCGTGCCCTAACATTGTAACTCAAATTTAGCGGAAATAGACAGCAATTAACATTTACTTACGGTAATCCAGTGTTGTAGATTTTCGCCGTATTGTTCAGCAAAACACTTCTTGATGTCTTCCAAATCGATTTCCGAGCGAGAAACTATTATGCGAATCAACGTCTTGTCGTTGGTGCCAAGGCCTTTCATGCTTTTGTACAGCCGCTCGGCAAAAAATCGAACTTTGCTCTTCACGCATTTCACTAGAAAAAAAGGAAAGCAAAACGATGAGAGGTAATTCCCAGCCGATAGCGTCAATTTCTGTTTTTGTTTCACTCACCGATCGCCAAAAGGCCATCTTTGATGTGACCTGAGAACTCTTTCTCGATCGACTCTTCGATATCGTGCCCGGTGATCTTTTCATACTCGAGGAAAACTTGTCGCAGATGCTGGTAGCTCCTCGAGACAAGGATCGAATTGAAAATTGATTCCTCAGTTCCCCATTTGGCTTCCCCTGGAATCAAATTGACGAAAAAGTTAGTTATTTGAGACGTTGATGGAAGAACTACAGGGAAAATTGTATCTAATAGATGCAAGCTCGTTTACCATAATTACGTTTCATAATTCCGCTTCCAATCGCGTTTTCTACGTTCTTATCACCTTCAAATGGTGTAGTGCAGACTGGGCGACTATTTGGGCCTCAGTCCTTCTCCAAATGCAACCCAGTAGTGCGGTATCTCTCTACTTTCAGCGATCTGCTTGCAGACTGCGTCATCACGACGCTTGGTCCCCATGAGTAAGCTGACACGCTCGCACTAAATGATTCAGCGACTCAAACTGCTTATCACAGGCATGACAGCACCCACAGCACGATCCTAGCTTCTTATACATCTCATCACTGCAGCCCTATGAAGTCCACTCAGAGTCAGGGCAGTACTTAAGTTCCCATTGGAACCATGCAGCGCAGCTGCTGGGCCTAGGAGCAGATGGAATTGCTATGTCATATCACTGCAGTGGATACTGAACGATTCCATGACCGGCCATAGTGTATGAGAAATATGTGTAGAGATTTGTCTAGTTTCGTAGCGAAATATCTGGTGCGTTGCAACACACAACTTTCCTTAGCTCTACAACAATTCACTTTGTACGTGGCTAATTCTATTTAATCAATTCATTTATCACTCAGTTAATTTGAACTTGGTCAAACAACGCTTTACAACAGCAGGAAGCGGTAGCGCTTACAGTTCCGGAATTTATTGTGCTGCTCGTACTCATTGCAGGACCAATATTGAGCAATTGGTACACAGATAATTAGTGAGGCTGTAAACATAATTTTTTTGAAGAAGGATAGTAATTACTTTTGCAGAGTTATTGGGTAAAAACTTTGAGAACTGGTAGTAAGAGAAACGGCAGTAGTTGAAATTCAGGAATTTCTGGAGTGAGCCCCATGTATCTCATGAGCGTTTTTAAACACTCACGCTTTAGGTATAGGATTGGACTAAGATACCAATTTTGGTATCCATTCTGAATAATAACCCTATGTTTTCGGTCACGAAAAATTGTTTACAACCCTCCCTCAAAATTTGATACTTTACGTTTCAAGACATGGCGATTCCAAATTTGCAATGTCCGTCCGCCGTCCGGGCCGTTTTGTGCCTTTAACGTGGTCTAAAAAATTCGTTCTTCCGCCCAAAAATCCGATTTGGTATCTAGTTGTGCCCGCCATCTCGGCAATCCGATAGGACGAAGCCCGTGGTTGTAATGGGCAAAAAACGGTTAAAAAAATTAACGAAACGCAGTACAATGCGGGAGCTACAGCGTTTCGTCGTTTGAATTCCCTCCCGCCCTGCCCGTCTCATTAAAAAAGCAACCGCTCTCGAGGCTCGCTTCCCTCCCAACGACGCCGCCACTCAACTCCCCTTTCGCCTTTCGATTCGAGCGCCCCCGTTCCGATTTCCCCGACGTTTTGGTTTTAATACGATTCAATTTTTTTAGATTCTTTCGTTTCATTCTCATTTCGGTTTTTTCATAGATTTTTGGTTAAATTTTGATATTAGTATTTAGCGTGCGTGTTTTCATATTAAAATTCTGTTTTTTCTAGATACTTGCGTTTTTTTTTTTGTTGAATTGTTTACGATTCAGTTCTTTTCGACCTTTTTTTGGGTTTCATTATGATATTTTTCGATGCTGAATCGAACAGGATGGGTCTCGGAGCATTAATGCTAGGTCAAGACGATTATCCGAATAATAAACCGTTGTGTAATAATTTGCAGGGTTTTTTTTTACATTCTACAAGAATTCCAGCCGAGTTTATAAGGAAAAAAACTGCGCTAAAAACGCTTTTGGTCGAAAATTTTTTTATATAATATATTGTGGTCGATAATTTATTGTGCTGCTCTCGTCATTTTTCCACAAATGGGAATTTTATACTATAATTTCCTTATTGAGAGCTATCAATATAAAAATTTAATCAAAATCGATAGAGCTGTTTTTGAGAAAAAAAATATTTGGTGTTTTGATCACTATGATAACTATAGCTAACTTTCGGTTGATTTTGTTCAAACCCTTATTTTGGCGTCCCATAGTAACCTGTGGGCGAGATAACATCACTCCAGAAATTCCTGAATTTCAATGACCACTGTTCCGCTTACTACCAGTTCTAAACGTTTTTACCCAATAACTCTAAGTAATTACTATCCTTGTTCAAATAATTCATGTTTACAGTCTCATTAATTTTCTGTGTACCATTTGCTCAATAATGGTCCTGCAATTAGTACGAGCAGCACAATAAATTCCAGAACTGTAGGCGCTACCGCGTCCTGCTGCTGTGAAGTGGTGTTTGACCAAGTTCAAATTAACTGAGTGATAAATGAATTGATTAAATTGAATTAGCCATATACAAAGTGAATTGACGTAGAGCTAAGGGAAGTTGTGTGTTGCAACGCACCAGATATTTTTCAATTAGATCTAAAGTTAAGGTAGCGATATATCGAGGTAGCGAAGGATATTTTCGTAATAAAAATGAGCCGCGCTGCGTGGGTCTTTCAGATTAACATAGTTGCACTCATAAGGATAAAGTTGGCCGGCGTTTTCGTAGTTCATACTGTGTCACACAACACCTGATATTCCATGACGCCATGTCAAGGTTTCCCAGTTCCTGTGCTCTGTGATTGCCATCCTCACTGCGTTGCATTTCCTGTTCCATGGCTTTTGTTCTCTTTGCCCTCAGTTTATAGATTTTTTTTTTTTTTTTTTAATGGATCGCATTATATTTTTCCTGTTACTAACTAGCGTTAGTTTCGTGAGCTGCTTAGCCTCAGACGTTAGAGGAGAGCTACCCTCAACAGTGGACCATTGGTATATCCAATCGTTACTCCTTCACGTATTTTAGTCAGGTACCATACGAAGAATAGGAGGATAGATCTTTGTAACATACCAGCTTCAAATAGGTCTTGCGCATCTGTCTTGACGAGAGCTTCGTCAACGCTAGGATTCTCATTTCTATTTCCCTGCGAATAAAATAATAATGAATATTATAGTTTAATATTTATACAATTGAAATGAGCATAATTTTGGTGCTCAAATATTCTTTACGAACAATAAGTAATAGTAGACTTGTTAGCTACAGGTTTTTGGTTTATTATTCAATCTGAATAATAACCCTTTTTTTTCGGTCAGGAAACATTTTTCACAACGAACGATGATGTCTTTACATCGAAAGCGCTTGCCCACAGTAACTCACAAGCCAGAGGAGACGGACTCACCTAACAGGTACGTTAACTTTAGTATTTGCCTACTGGCGGACACAATCCAATTTCTTTAATACCTAACACAGCCAGTCCGGCTAAGGTACTACTAACAAGACTGACCAACAAGACCTCTCCCCGCCCCTTCCCCAACGCTCCATCACTCCCTTCACCTTTCTCTTTGTATATAAAGACCACGACCAACTGACTGACTCCAGTACTGACTAAACGGCCAGACGATGATGTCTTTACATCGAAAGCGCTTGCCCACAGTAACTCACAAGCCAGAGGAGACGGACTCACCTAACAGGTACGTTAACTTTAGTAATTTTTCACAACCCCTCCTCAAAATTTGATACTTCACGTTTCATGACCCGGGGATTCCAAATCTACAATGTCCGTCTGGGCCGTTTTGTGCCTTTAAAAATCCGTTCTTTCGCACAAAAATCCCATTTGCTATCTAGTTGTGCTCGCCATCTCGTCAATCTGATCGGACGAAGCCCATGGTTGTTATGGACAAACAATGGTTGACAAATTAACAAAACGCAGTAAAATCGCAAAAAAAAAAAAACGCCGTTTTTCGTATAGTTTTCAAGGTATTTTTACATCTTGGGTCGAATGGAATGAGTATTAGACGTGTACAACTGCGTATAGTGAGCCAAAGTCTACTAAATGACAGAACTCGCGGGAACTACAGCGGAAGTCAACGTTTCGTTGTTAGTACTCCCTCCCTCCCGTCATATCAAACTTAATCACCGCCCGCTGACTCGCAACGGGTTTGCTGGAAGCCCCCGTCCCAATTTCCCCGACTCTTTTTGCCCAACGGGCGCCTGGGGAATATTTAGTTTCCGTAGTTCCATTGTAGTCAGGTCATGTTTCGTATGGTTTACTAGTATTTTTCGATGCTGAATCGAATGGGATGGGTCTCGGAGCAGTAATACTAGGTCAAGCTGTTCATGAGAATAATAAACCGTTATGTAATAATTTGCAGGGTTTTTTTATTACAAACTTACTCAATACAGAGTTGAAATTTGCATCATGGCGCCTTCACACCCACCAACCTACTCCATTCATACTTCAACCACTTCAAGCCAACAATGCTCCGAACATTTACATTATTAGATTAGCAGAGTGAATTGATAGGAGTGTTTACAGCCGGACGACTCTCTCACTTCTGCCAACCTAACCAGCCTCCTCAGTCAAGACATCCCTCCTCAATGAGATTGAGAGAAGGCTCCCTTTTGCCATTTTGTTTTTGTTGCTTCTAGCGGACGTTACATTAATCATTTATGAACGTTGCTCTCTCTCAGCCCGTAATACAGTGATTCTTTCTGACCTTTTCATTGCTTCCTTTTTTTTGAGTCGTGCTCGTGTTTGCGTCTTGTCTATCACATTACCACTAACCGAAGAAAATGCAACAGCGGCCAGCAGAGTCCTGTTGCTATTTCCAGGTTCTGTCGCTGCATCGTCGACTTCACAGATGCCATGGATCGCTGTGTTGAATATAATTGTCCGTGCCAGCTACTCCCGACAACACTCTTGACTTTAATTGGCACTAGCGGCCGATAGTCCAAGTAGGAACGAACTTTGCACACAGTGGAAGGCAATAGCTGTTGGGCTTGTTCCAATAAGCCTGCCCTCATCACGCCAACAATAGTTACTATTTATAAAATTAAAATGCGCATAATGGTGCTCAAATATTCTTTACGAACAGTAAGTAATAGTGGACTTGTTAGCTATGAGTTTATTTGTAAATGGAATAACTCAACTCATCACAAGTCTGTTTTCTTATTATCAAAATGACAGTTCTGTAACACACATAATAGAGTTATGTCATGGAGGTTGCGGTTTTGCTATTGTGCTAGTGTGCAGCCACTCGCTCAGCATCCACCAATCCCTGACGTGTGGAGATACAGTAGGCTGTCGAGCCCTGTTGTTCCATGTGAATATATGACCTTGGGGAATACCATACCATCTAGAGGATGTTTTTGATCTGGTTTACTGCCGGATGTAACTATTTACTTGAGCGAAATGGTTATTAGCTTGTGTTGCCGCCAACACGGCGATTGAGCCCCGAACACTACCTGGCCACAGCGACGACTATTAGACAGACGCAACCTATCGCCGCTGTAGTTCCTCTTTTTTACCTTCCATCAAAGTTTTATGTATATCCGCGATTGCTTAGCAGCCAGTCACACAATATTTTCCTATATTTTTTTATTTCCCAGTCTCCCTGTATGTCGGTTTTCTTCACATATTTCGCATGTGCAGCTCACCATTGCTTCTCACAAAAGACGAATCCCTGGCGCCAAGTCAGCGCAAGTTCCAAAGTGAGGGGAGTGGGATATTGTTGAGGAAAGCCGACAATAAACCTTTCATAACTAAGTTCCTGGTTAGCGTGTCAATTTTTACATAAGTCCATCATCTGACTCAACGCCTGAGTTGGGATGCTCATTTAAGCATTAGGGTACGAACTGCACTCGTCAACCTTGCTTAAAAGCAGTCAAAGCTGAAAGGTTTGGTAGCTTTTCAACAACTGCCGCTCACTGGTGGAGCAACGCGTGGTTTCTCATCTTTTTTGACTGGAGGTGTATTTTCAATTGATTTAAAACTGGCGATAATAGGGATAAAGCGTGTTGTGATATTGGCTCCCTACTATTTATTGTAAGTTATGAAATCAGAAAATACATTTTGTAATATAATTATTTCATTTCTACAGAGACGAGTAACTACAAGGGCGCCTTAAGTACTTTTAGCGTCCTATTGAGGGAATTCCCTTCTCACTCGGCCTTGCCCTTTCAGATGATTATGGTCTCTATGAAGTTTTGGACGAGCAGCTCAGTCAAGTTAATGGTGAGTACTCTTGAACAAGTCAGCTCAACCACTTTCTCCCAAGACATTCAGAGATGTGGAGGAAAAAACTCATGCTTGTCACATCCCTTTGGTGAAGATTCTCATCTCACTTGCCATGTGTCTGATTCTTATGCATCTAGTGTGCCAAGTTTTCATTCTGTGGAGAGGTCTACGCGGAGTTTGGCCCAGAGCTCTCACTTCACTCTCCTTTTGTCCACCATGCACTCAATGGGTAAGTGCTTCAGTGTATGCTGTCTTTTAGACCATGGCAATTCACAAGAGCGCAGCTCTCAGGGAATGGAGCAGTAGCCAATCACGCCTAGGTCGATAGCCATGTACGTGAGGATTGTGTCACAGTAACGCACACCCCGAGTGGCCTTACTAATTGCTCGCAATGAACCAAATTTTGCTATGGTAGTGCATTTGAGGCTGAAACGCCATCCCTCGCCTACATCGACTCGTAAGTATCTCCGCTACTCTGGGTTCAGTGGATGCCGAGTGAGTGACTGGGCTTTTGCAACCTCCATGAAATGCGACTGATATTACTCTTTTATGAATGTTACAGGACAGTCATTTTGATAAGGAAACAGACATGTGAGAAAACCATCTTGGGGAAAGAAGACAGAGGCATGGTAAAATACGGTTTGAGCTGGTCTTTCACAGACGAGTGAAAATGAGTGTTGCAGGGCAGGGAAAACCTTCGTAACTTTCTATGCCTCGCTGAAGCCGCTGAGCCAATGACTTCTCCCTTGACAAGGGTTTTTAAGCAAAGCACTTGCGGGAACTAAGTGTAGAAGTCCCTAGAGCAGTGTTACCTAACCTTTTTTGTGCCATGTCCCACTTTTAACATTTCTATATTTTTTTGGCCCCCCACATAATTAAAAAAAATATTCCTATGGATTTTGGCTATATTATACAAATATTATGATATTAAGAATATTAATTTATGTTAAGTATGATTAATTATTACTACTACATCGATAATAGTGGATTGAATAGTTATAACGCATTATGATTTTTATTTGGTTTTGACATTTTATGTCTTTACTTTGCTACATAAACTCGAAAATGTAACGCGTGAGATGTTACGCGGGATATGTAACGGAGAATCGTCATGAAACTTCTCAAAAATGAGTTGATAGACACATGATCCACCTATGCCCTCACCACTCAATACAGGTCCTGACGTAAGTAGGAGCTGCCTAATAAAATTCGGAACATTAAGCGCTATTATTCTATGTATCAAACTCCAAATTGAGGGTCGGGGAAACTGAGAGGAAGGACGACATTTTTTGAGAAACACAAACGGTGGGTACAGCTTTCGTACAAGTACGCAACCACGAGGGACATTTTATGTCTTTTATTTTTGTTTTTATGCAATGATAACTACGTTTGATTGTGCTCGTTGATGGTTTTGATATAATGGCCGCGTCAATTGCAATTGACATCATCACTTGGTCACTGAGGTTATTAAAACGTGTGATGTTACCAAGCGTTACACTTCAACCATTCGATATTTCGGGACACTTCTCCGTTACATATCCCGCATTACATTTCCTGCATAACATATCCTGCGTAACATCTCCGACGTTACATTGTCGAGTTTATGTAGCAAAGTAAAGACATAAAATGTCAAAAATTATTTGTTACTCAAGAAACATAACTGATAGATTATTACCTACCTACGACATATCTAATAATTATTTACAACGCTGTTTAAAAAATTGCGTTATGCTAAATTTTCCACCTAAATCTAACATTGCATTCCGCAAATTTGCAATCCAGAGAAAAAGGGTTTAAGTCGTGTCAAAAAAATTTCTAAATTGCCTCCCTGTAGGGCGTGGGCATCACGTTGGGAAACATTGCCCTAGAGAGCTGTGAGTATAACAATGAATACGACAATATGTGGTATGCGGGAAAAGAAGATGTGAGGACAAGTAGAATAGTCCCCCCCCCCCGAGGGCATGCGGGACAAGTCCCTTTGTCACTGCGGCCAGGTGTGGGCCTATTGTGACTCTAGCCGTTCCTTAGTAAAAGGCGTCCCCTTTATGAAGCCAAGTATGTCCTTCACCGCAGCTTCCGCTATGATATGGGGCTCAATAATCCCCTGAGCAAAGTATCCAAAGCGTTTCACTGCTAAGGCAGGGCACTCACATAGGATGTGCTCCGCCGTCTCGTCCTCCTCACCACAGAGTCTGCATTCCACCGCCTCTGAGATGCCCATCTTGTTGAGGTGATACCTGAGTGGGCAGTGCCCGGTGAGGAAGCTAATCAAGACCCTCAGATCCCTCCTAGAGAGTGTCAGCATCGCCTTTGCCCTTTGACCAGAAGGCGTAACAAGCCTTTTTGATTGTCTAAGTCGTGGCTGGCGATGCCAATGGGCGCTATTTTCCTGTGTAGAATAGTAGAATAGTTACTATCAAAAATAAAAATCGATTTACCATGGAGAGTGAGATACACAGCTTCTTGAAGTGTCCAGAAGTGTCGCCCTTCAAATCACTCTCAACTGACTTGTTGTACACTGAAACACGAAAAAAGTAAAACTGTATGTAAAGTGAGTAGGTTGCTCTAGGATGAAAGTTGAACTCAGCATGCTAGCGGCAAGCCCTTTCAGCGTGTCTTTAAGCAATCTGCAGCCCAATGACAAAGGGATTCGCAATAAAAGCAAAAACGTAGAAAATGCCTTCACTCACATTGCTGATAAAATGAGCAGATAGTCTGAATGCCGTAGTTGCTGAGAGTGCACAAAATTTCAATGAGCGCTTCTTCATCGGTGCCGAGCCCGTTCATAGCATCGTGCAGCTCTTTAGCGTAAAACGCAGGAAGGGGCGTCATCAGAGCGATGATCACATCTTCCAAATGCCCTTTCAGTTCACTCTTGAGGTGTCCAATCAAATCCTGCGCAACGAAAATATCGAGTCAAAACAAAATTCATGAGATTATTCGAGGAGCAATTAAAGTACAGGTTGAAATGAAAATGGTAACCTTCAATATCCACGAATGACTACAAATTGTTGACATACGGTTTTGGAAGGCAGCTAGGGTGCTCAAACATAATTCTACTTGAATCAGAGCACGCGAGAAAAATAAATAATTTACGCACAAAGGAATAAATGGTCAAGAACTAATCACACACATAAGATATACGACCAAGGAAGTGATGTGTCCAAGAATGTGGGGCTTACAGAATAGAACGGCCTGCTAGTTTTATGAGGCTGTCGCGAGACCAATCATCTCATACGGGTCAATTATATGATGACAGAGAGCTACCAACGAAGAACTGTAGCAGCCTAGCAGAAGTGCAAAGGCTGGGGGGGGGGGCTTACTAATAGCAGGGGACTTGGGATCCTCTACAGAGCTCTGAATGATCACTGACATAGTAAGTACCCAAGTGAGAGTTCGACAGGAAATACGAAGTGAAACCAGAAGCAAGATTACGGAACAAGGAAAGTTGTCAATTTTGGACTCCAAATGGTATTAATATCTACACAAATGGATCTGAAACCCTGGAGTGGGACGTACATTGCCCTAGGTCCCCATCCAACGGTTTTTCAAGCAAAGATTTCTGCTTTCATCGCTGGGGCCGCCATGAAAAAGGAACAGCAATATAACTATCAACGTAATGACTGATATACAAGTGTTACAAGGGGGGTTTGGAGACGTTACAGGGATCCGGTGACTCAGGCAAAAATTACGGCAAATCGCGCAGCTCCGATCCATAATTCCCGACTTTTGTCGAGAATTATGAACCATACGTCTTAACCACTAGCCTCTGCTCCTGGAGCGGACGACTTTAATGAACGGATTGTTGAGAGTTGAGCGAATCCCCGGATTTCCGATCAAAGATTCTAGGAACGAGAGGGCGACAAGGAAAGGGCGCTTTTCATTCACATTTTAGTAGCTCCGATCCACGATTCCCGACTCTCGTCGAGAACTATGAGCCAATGTCTTAACCACTAGACCACGATCGCCCAGTGCCCTTACAGGGAGTCTTGCAAGGCGCTGGAGAACTGCACATCAAAATTGGCGAGGAAGTGCAGGATGCGGCTCAACTCATTAGCAAACTCATAGAGTTAACGTCTACTCGATTCCTAGGAATAAAGGGATCTCTGAGAATGAGAGGGCGAACCATCTACCCACAACCAGTTTGTATACTGTACCTATAGGGCCATACTTCCCCACTAGTTGAAAGGGCAGTGAGAGAATATGTCAGGGAAATGCGTTGGGGGAGTGTAGCACTCCACTTGCTTCATCTCAGTAGCAATACACGAGATAAGATGCAGAGCCTTCTTAATGGGAATCATCACAGGACACTGCCAAATGAACAAACGCACGTATGTTATGGGTATAATCGACACCTCTCAGTGCAGGTGGCATGATAAAGATGAGGAGACTGCCTATCACGTTCTGGCCTTCTGCAAGAGACATGAAAGGGAGCGATTTTTGTACAACTTCTCCAAAGGTAAACCGTGTTTTCCGAGCGACAGGTTTTTTCTGTCGCCTTAAGCGAAGTCCATCAGTTAGGATGACGTCGAGCACTCGTTCAATGGACACACAATGCAACTGCCTTCCCAGGAGTCGTCATGACGCTCGACACGATGGGAAATTGAGAGCAGCGCTATCAATATAACGATGGTTTTCGTCTTGTTTAGTTGATAACATTACTATCGTGGACCTTTGGAATAGCTGACTCCAGGGATGGAGACGTCATATTACATTTTGCGCACAACATTCTACCGTGCTCGTTTATTTCATTGTTTTTCTTTCAACTTCGCCATGCCAAGTGACCATTTTTCTGTGGAAGAGGATGAAAAATTGATAGACTTAGTGTCTGCGTACCCAATGTAATGGAACAATGCGAATAAGTGGAAAACCCAATTGAAAAAATCTGGTGTGGAGCAACACACAACTTTCCTTAGCTCTACGTCAATTCAATCGGGTACATGGCTTTTTCCACTTACTCCATTCATTTAT
The DNA here is from genome assembly GCA_020466155.1 of Pachypeltis micranthus. Classification (NCBI taxonomy): domain Eukaryota; kingdom Metazoa; phylum Arthropoda; class Insecta; order Hemiptera; family Miridae; genus Pachypeltis; species Pachypeltis micranthus. Next base: position 7,837,738 of record CM035778.1, read on the forward strand.
CACTTAGTTCATTTGAACTTGGTCAAACAACACTTTACAGTTGCATGAAATGGAAGCGCTTACAGTTCCACAATTTATTGTGCTGCTCGTACTCATTCCAGGACCATTATTCAGTAACTGGTATACAGATAATTAATGAGGCTGTAAATACAAATTTTTTGAAGAAGGATAGTTATTACTTTTGCAGAGTTACTGGCTAAAAAAAGTTTAGAACTGGTAGTAAACGAAACGGCAGTAGTTGAAATTCAGGAATTTCTGGAATGACCCCCATGTATCTCATGAGCGTTTTTATACACTCACCCTTTAGGTATTGGATTGGACTACAATACCAATTTTTTTGAACGTTCTACTAACATTCCAGCGGAGTTTATAAGGAAAAAAAAAAACTGCGTTAAAAACGCTTTTCGTCGAAGATTTGGATAATTTATTGTGCTGCTCTCGTCATTTTCCCACAAATGGGAATTTTATGGTATAATTGCCTTATTTAGAGCTATCAATATAAAAAATGTAATCAAAATCGTTAGAGCCGTTTTTGAGAAACCAAATTTGGTGTTTTGATCACTATGATAACTATAGTTAACTTTCGGCGGATTTTGCTCATACTCTCATTTTGGCGTCCCATGGTAACCTGCGGGCTACATATTAAGTTTGAGCTGATTTGGTACGGAGGTTTTCTCTAAAAATCGCGCTAAAATCGAATTCGTCGAAAGTTTTGGTAATTTATTGTGCTGCTCTCGTCACGTTCCCACAAATGAGAATTTTATGGTATAATTGCCTCATTTAGAGCTATCAATATAAAAAATTTAATCAAAATCGTTAGAGCCGTTATTGAGAAAAAAAAATTGCTGTTTTGATCACTATGATAACTATAGTTAACTTTTGGTGGATTTTGTTCATACCCTTATTTTGGCGTCCCATGATAACCTGCGGGCTAGATATCAAGTTTGAGCTGATTTGATACGGTCGTTTTCTCTAAAAATCGTTCACAGACACACACACACACAGACCATTTTCCCAAATAGTGTTTTTCGGACTCAGGAGGGTCTGAAACGTAAAGATCTGAAGAGAACTCAAAATTGTTTTTTTCAGCCGATTACATAACTTTCCTTTCTACTTTGTAGAGCTAAGGAAAGTAAAAAGATCTAGCGTGGATTGAAATTCTTCGGGTGATATTGGTCTTGCTACTCGATTGTAAGGGGCGGTTGTCAACTTTTCTTCAACCACGGACAACAAGGAGAATTGATCGGGCGTGAATCGACTATACTCTTTGAATTTCACCCCATTGTCGAGTAATTATATTATAAGCTCCTTCTTTTTCCCTTCCTCGGAAAATTTCATACGTGGGCTTCCGTCGAAGGAATTCAGCAGCTATTTTATCTTCTTCTCTTTCACGAATACAATTTAAACGGTCCATGATGGCTACCAAACACACATTTTTGTGCGGGAAGACATTGTTGATAGAGAGAGAGAGAGCTCAAGAGAAACTGGTTGTTCCGTTGCGTGACATTGGCTTTCAAGACGCTCACAAGAAGAAAACATTATCACGCTGTGTGGTACGTCACTCTCCGACAGACTCTGCTCGACGCGACAGAAACACTGGTTTAGGAAGCTACAAGGCACAGACCTGTGAGACATTAGGATTGGCACAATACGACTTCAAGCCATGCTCTCCCATAATAAGGGACAGCCAGAGTTTGACTGTGAGTGAAACTTCGGGAAAACCAGATACCCATTGCAACAGTTTCAGTTGGTCCCCAACACCCTTTCACGCAACAGTTCTCCAAAATCACTTGATTACCCGATCAAGGGCCAGCACCAAGCAATTTTGGGGTACAATACCACCTATAGACCGTGGTCTCAAAATGGAATGAACAGTCAGCAGAACGCTATTTGAGTTTGATAATTGAAACTAAAGTGTACATTACTATAAATTACCTTCCCATAAAGGGTTTTGTACATGTCTGCGATCTCAAGCCGTTGAACGATCCCTCTCCTGCAAATAATATCAATAATTGCTTGTTCGTCGCATCCAAATCCTTTCATGGCAGCTTTGAGAGCCTCTGCGTCTTGTTTCGCGTCGAAATTTTCGGCTGGGAACACCGTGGGAGTGCACTGGAATCAAAATTAATTGGCGTTGAAAGGCGTACAGTTGTTGATCTATTTGTGCCAGAAATAGCGCAAAACTAATGCGTTATCTCTCAAGAAGGAAATGTATACTTCAGTAGTCTCTCCGTGGTTTTGGTGTTTAACTCTTTGTTAATCACAACGAGCAATGAGGCAAGGATTGGCAATGTTGGGCACATGAAGGAGCGATCCTTGTCAATGGCACAAGATGAAGCAATACGCAATTTAAATAGAAATGATTGGTTGGATTCTGCAAGGCGAAAGACGTGTGCGTTTCATTTTATTTATTTTACTGGATACTACAAGATTTGCTTTGGTACTGGTTGCCTTGCGATCACAGGGGCCATGAACACTTCTGCAATACAAGTCCTATTGAATATCTCACCTTTACACATACACATTCAAAGTATTGCATACCTGGGAGCGATAAGGCTTTTGCAGACCAGTAATATCACTATCAGGGCAACAGCAAGCCTCCAAGGAACTATGAAACACTTCAAAATAGAAGAGGCAGCAGTCCTTGCTACTGAGGTTATGCCAGAGTGAAAGAATTTTCAGGTGCTATTCAGCGTCTGCATTCATTCATGAGAACAGTGGGAGAGATAGCTGTTCCTTACTGAGATAGGCGAACTCCTATGGTAGCCCGATGGTTCTGAAATAAGAAGCAAGAAGGGTCTGGGCGTCACAAGCCCAACTTCAGCATTGCTAGCCACTGGGAGAGTACACCACGATACATCAAGCAGAAATTCTAAACTTCTGGGCGCAATGGTAAGCGGATCTACACATTCTCAGACAGTCAGGCTGCCTTGAAGGCAATCTCAGCCTGCACCTTCAGATCCAGGGTGACATGGGAATGTCTTCAGGCGCCCATAATAGGCTTTACCTTATTTGGATACTCGCTCATAGGGGCCACGACGGCAATGAAAAAGCAGACTGCCTAAAGGGCATAGAATCCCCTACCAATTGGGCCAGAGCCTCCCTGTTCAATGGGTAAATGCAACCAGACAGGAACTACGAGACCTTTCTCGCTTCTTAGACACTGCCTACTTAGATATCACCTCAACAATACGAGCACAGACAGTTAAATGGAGATTGTGCGGCAAGGAGGGCAAAACGGTAGAGCACATCCTATGAGAGTACCCAGTCTTAGCACCCAAGCGCAGCAAACACATCTGCCAAGAGTACATTGAAACCCAAACTATAGCAGTCTGCGGCGAAAGACATTTATTAAGTACACACAACGTGTGGTTGTAGTGACAAAGGGGCTCCCGTATGCCCCTTGCCAAACAAAAATATCTGGTGTGTAGGAACACACAACTTTCCGCCACCCCCTTAAGTTTGAACACCAGCTACATAGGCGGGCGCTATATCTTTCTTCAACGCATTTCTACAGAAACATTTATAGAGATTGAAATGTAGGGACTAGTTAGTTGACAGTACTCCGTAAGTTTGATCGAAA